>VUQR01024983.1:0-12468 GCA_015108515.1 Hemichromis elongatus | reverse complement strand
TCACACAGTGGAGATTTGTGTTTTTATGTTTTGTGTTGGGTTGAATAATACTGTGTATGTGGATATAGAGGAGTGATGTTTATATTGCATGATTTTATCCTGATATTTATATTGCATGTTTTAGTGTTGTTGCACAGTATTATTTAAATCCACTGTGGACTAGGTGGACAATAATAGACACCTGTGGAGGAAGGGGCGTGCCCCTGAGGCGACCTATCAGCTGCCAAAGGGACCTGTTAAAGGAGATTGTGAGCACAAACAGGAAAGGAGGAGACACCGCACGGAAGTGAGCAGGACGTGGCGAAGGATCGGCTGCCTGGCACAAAACAGTTGGCCAACGGAACGCGGCGATCCCGTCCCAACGGCAGGAAGTAGTGACGGTGAGAAGCGATGCGCGAAATCAACAGCAGGGCAGGGGGTGTTCTCCTGCCTGCAACCGGCGGGGCCATGAGGGAGGCCACGTTGACTGTGATTGAGGGCGCCGGTGTGGAGTACGGCGCGGTGGCGTACCTGGAGGAGGGGACAGGCCCGCGGCAGGAGTTTTTCGTTGGTCTTCCGCTGGTCTTCCGGTTGGCGTGTAATCTGCCTTGGAAGAGGAACTCTTCTCCTTTTAGACAGATAAGGAACATTGGCCTGAGCAAGGCGGGACTGTTGGATTTTGGGACTGGGAGGAGAATCTTTATCTATAGGGGATAGTGTTGTGTGTGTTTGTCTTTCTGCCGGCAGGGTTTTTAGTATTTTTTTATTGTATGGGGTTTGTTTTAAATCTGTGTTTTAACTCCGGTCTTGGTTTTATTTTTTATGTAAATAAATCGTGTGGGTACGGCCCATTTCAGTCTCTGTGTCCTGCGCGCTGATCCACTCACTCCCCTATTTCCTGTATAGAAACGGACTTGGTGGTGAAGCTGTAGATTCACCAGTCGTAGCGGCTACATGTATGTGAATGTTAATAAAGTATGCTGCAGAGCGCAAACGTGTCACCGGGTCTGCCGTGGTCAGTTACAGTGGTGTCGAAACCCAGGAGGGGAGGCACGACCCAGGACCGGGCCAGCAGAGGGTGGAGCTGGCGCAAATGGTGGCCGAGCTGGCGGCCACGCAGCAGGAGCAGCCGGCAGTGCGGTGAAGAGCTGCAGGTCCAGGGGGACCACCACCTGCAGCGAGTGAGGGATCTGGCAGCCATGATCTGCTCCTGGCTGACACCGCCGCCAGCCCCAGCGATGTCCACTGATGGCGCAGGGGTGGCGGAGATCCGGACCATTCCGGCGCCCGTGCCGACCCCTAGGGTGCGACCGACCCAGACGCAGCTTGCTGCTGCGCCCATCCCTGCCCCTCGGGTGAGAGCGACTCCGCCTGGACATGCAGCTCTTCCCGCCGGGAGCACTACACCGCCGGCTGCTCCCGCTGCGTGGCTGCCAGCTCGGCCACCATTTGCGCCAGCTCCACCCTCTGCTGGCCCGGTCCTGGGTCTGCCGTGCCTCCCCTCCTGGGTTTCGACACCACTGTAACTGACCACGGCAGATCCGGTGACACGTTTGCGCTCTGCGGCATACTTTATTAACATTCACATACACAGAGCTGCAGCTCTCCCGCTGCCAGCTCAACACAACAACAACCCACAGGACCAGGTGCAAATGTGTGAATGTGTGTGTGAATGGGTGGATGACTGTAACTGTAAAGCGCTTTGGGGTCCTTAGGGACTAATAAAGCGCTACATAAATACAGACCATTTACCATTTACTTAAGGCAGCGGGGCATGATTGTGGATGCCGTGCAGGTGCGTCCGCCTTCTCTGCACGGCATCGCAGGCCACACCCGCCACACTTGCAGATCTTCAAGATGGCAAACCTGAGACGAGCCTTTATGTTCCTTTAGCTCAGGTTTTTGTTTTGGAACTCTGCCATGCAGGCCATTTTTGCCCAGTCTCTTTGAACACTGACCTTAACTAAGGCAAGTAAGGCCCGCGATTCTTTGGATGTTGTTCTGGGGTCTTTTGTGACCTCCTGGATGAGCCATTTCTGTGCTCTAGAGGTAATTTTGGTCAACCAGCCGCTCCTGGGAAGGTTCATTACTGGTCCATGTTTTTGGCATTTGTGGATAATGGCTCTCTCTCTTTTCGCTGGAGTCCAACAGCTTTAGAAATGTCTTTGTAACCTTCTCCAGACTGACAGATCACAATTAGTTTATTTCTCATTTGTTTCTGAATTTCTTGGATTGTGGCATGATGTCTGGCTTTTGAGAATCTTTTAGCCCATTTTTTGTTCTATCTTTTTGGGATTGGGACAAACATACAGGAAAACAAACACAATAGGAAATCTGGAACGGGGCAACCACGTTTTCATACCACTGCATCTGTTTGGTCTTGGAGGGAAAAAAAGAAAAAGAAAACAATATCTGTTGTTTCCTTTTTATTTCATCACATGCCCTTTCACAAATGACTTTTGACCTGCCAGCTTCAAACACTAGAACAGCCCGTGCAGCAATACTGATTCTTGAAACACTGCATTTCTTTGCAAGCCAGTCCTAACAAATGCTGCACTTGACTGTTGACAGGTGGATGAAAAAAATCTTCAAAAGTCAGTTTGACACTTTGGGGACATGTGATTGACACTGGATGCAAAGGTTGTGGTAACATTTTAAAACCAAGTGCAAATGTACAGTATTTCAAGACAAACACAACTGAATGCTTTCTAAGAGGAAGGGAATGAAGTATAATATAAGTTAGTTAGCATGTTTTGTTCACGTGCTGTAATACAGCACAAGCCTTGCTAACCAGCACATTTTCCATCCATCAAAGGATTTCATACTAGTTATTTTGTGGGGTAACAATGTGATCTAACAATCAGTCCTGCTCTATAGGATTTTCTGATTACATTATCCACTTCCAACCAAACTGAACCATTAACCAGTTCAGCACAAATTTGCAGACACTAGAAGCAAAAAAAAATCTCTAAACCACAAAACATAAATGTCTGATAAAGAGATTTTGCAATGCTTTACTTTATACTTATGTTTTTATTTTAACATAAGCTATCTTAAAACATTACAACATCAGTTAGAGATTTGCATCCTCAACCAATTAATAAAAGTTAATAATGGTAATTATCTTAATTGCCTAGCTAGATAGCAACATAAAAGCTGCCAATTGCACTGAAATTGGACGCATGCTTTTTCTGAATTTAAGAACCAATTATATATAATATTAGAATAATTGTTAAATGGGAATTAGTGGGATGGTCAAATGGTCAGGTATATCCCTAAAAAGAGCTTAAGATTAAGTGCAGACTTTCTTGAATTATTCAAGAGATGATTATTACACAGGTCACTATAAAGAGTATTGAGAACCAATCAGAGTGACAATCTGTGACATTTAAATGCTGGATGAACATGTAGTGCAGTGGACCAAGCTTCAATGACAGCAAATGGTTACATTCAGACATGTAAAGTAGAAAGAAATGAAACTTGACATTTTACCGCTAATGAGGACAAATGTGGGGCCAACACACTACCAGAGCAGAGGGAAGGAGGAACCCAGAGTAAGAGTCTGAGAGACAAGCCCTCTTCTTGCTGAGTTCTGCACAATTTCAAACTCAGACTGTAGGCTGAAAAGGTATCTGGTAGTAATAGGTCACGCAGGATTTACCTAATTGATAAAATTTGTCAGTGGTTCTGCTTAAAGCTTCAGAGAGTTAGAGTGCACATTCAGAATACCCAAGCATCTTTTCTGTGCAACTTTTAAATCTGAGAAAGAAAATATATACAAAATAATATAGCAAGAACACATCTTACTTGCAGACCACGCACAACACTTTAATAGTCTAAAAAATTGCATGTATTGAATAAGAGAGACGATGCACTATAAAAAGAAAAAACAACAACTAGTCAATTCTTACTCCACTTTCTTAAATTACTGAATAACGTCTAAGACACTGCAATCAGCAAACCTCATTATAGATTATGACGTGCCAGTCACAGGATGTTTGGGATCAATGTACCGATTTGGTGCCATTACAATTCTGAGAGGAGTGAAGGACTGAGCATCGGTGGAAATGGGGAAAAAAAAAGGGCAGTATCTCAAAATACAGGACTACAAAGGACAGTGGAGTGGCATCAGCTTGGATCAGTTTGACATTGGGTTCAAATTTGGGTGAGGGAGGAGAGGGAGAAGAAAGAAGGGGGTGGCTCATAGCAAGAAGTGGCAGGTTTCTGTGTATGTCACTCTCCATGGTGCTGAAACATTTAAACATCCACTCCTATCTTTGTGTGTTGCTTTGACTAGCTGTCGGAAATCTACTGTGCCAAGCTGTTCCATGAGCTGTCAATGGGTCAGATAACTACATGAAACATCTCACCTTTACACTGGTTCTCATCCCAGGGGTAGACACAGTTTTGCATGCCATTACACACGAGTGTGTTATTTATGCACATGTTACTGTGACAGAAGAAGGCATCTGCATCACATGGAGCTGGAAGGGGAGAGAGCACAATGAGCAATTAAGACATTAAAGATGTTTATTTATATTTGAAACATTCAGTTCACAGGACAAGTTTAGTGCAATTTTTAGTATATTTAACATTTTTAAAAACAGCAAATGCAAAGGACTCTTGCATGTGCTACTGTGCTGGTCAGTATTAGAAGTAGAGCAGAAGTCCAGCGTGGCAGATTTTCAGGAAATATATTTGGATGTGAATTACTCAGTTCAAACCTGCTTCCCCTGAACCCATCTGTTCTTCATGAATTTTCATTCTCAGCCTCCTCTTCAAACATTTGGAGAGACAACTTGTGGATATGAATGAATGTGTGCGTATGTGTGCGAGCTGTACATGTGTGAGTGCGTAGGGTGTCTGGATAAAAAGTCATGACATTTTACAATCTTTTGCGCACACCCACACCCACAACAAATCCTTGCTATTTATACAGCATGTTGTTTATTTGTTGTTTATTTGTTCACTGTGACACCTGCCCTCATGGTGTGCGACCTGTCGGAGACACAACATTCACGTGTTTTGTCTCAGTCTGAGGAAGAAGAGCCATTCATCAGAAAGGGAGGGCCTTCAAATCAATGTTCTGATGTCGCAGGTTATTATACGCTGTATTTTCACATTCATGTTAAAAAGGGTTTTTACACAACTGTATGCAGTCCTGTGAAAAACTCAGTACACCTTTCCTGCTTCCCTAGGACTTAAGAGGGTAAACAGGAGCCAGGTGCTGCTAATCAGACACATTTGATTAAAGGATCGTGAGCAAATGTGAGCACCTTGTGTGACGAGTGTTAGGCAGTGTTGGTCAAATTACTTGAAAATAGTAATTATTTACTAATTATGGATTACTTCTCCAAGAAAGCAATCCAGTTACTTTACTGATTACTTATTTTCAAAAGTAATTAGTTACTTTTTTACTTAGTTACTTTTAAAAAACATGACACACAACCTGAATATGTAATAAAGCAATAGACCTTTCAGACAATTCTATTTTTTCTGCAAAATCCATCATATAAAATGGAATCAAATGAAAACGTATTTTTTAAAGTCTTTTTTTTTCTTGTTTTATTCTTGTTATACGTGCATTTTTTTCTTAATGCACGTTGCATTAAGAAAAAAATTAATTATATGCAATATTCTCTGACTTAAAGAAATGTATTTATTCATTTAAAACTATTTTCTGCATATTTCAGCATACCATATAATAAGATATTTTTTTGTGTTTGCACTCACTTTTCAATAGATGCAAATGAAACAAAGCAAAAAATAAATAAAATTAAAGCTTCAGCGGCACTAAGTCCTGTCGCTCTTTAATATATTTTTCACCTGTTTAGCAGGAGTGGAGCAGTCGGAGGTTTGCCCGGTGCCAGTGGATCCGGGGGTTTCTGTGTAAATTTCACATTCCAGTGGCAGCGTGCTAGGTACTTGCTCAGTTTAATTTTCACTGCAGAAAGACGTTTTCTTCCCACGCAGAGTGTACAGCTAATGCTAATGTTTTTGTCACTTTTTATGGAATCAAACTCAAAGTAATCTCAGTACTTCCAAGCTTTAAACGCTACATTGTCGTACTCTCTCCCTCACTCCATATTATCTATTGTTGATGGAAAAAAAATCTCTTTTCTCTAAAAAGAACGTGGAAACGCGGCTTAGATTTGCAAAGTTGAATCTTAACAACACTTCTGGAAACATGTCCTATGGACACATGAGACCAACATGCAGATGTTGGACCATCGTTTGGGGAAAACCAAACACAGCATATCAGCACAAACACCTAGGTTATACAACTCTACAATAATCCCAAGCAAAGCAGCAAATCTACAACAGAAAGCTGAAAAAGTCCAGACCTGTACCTGTTTTAAGTTAAAATGCTATGGTGGGACTTTAAGACCTGCAGACCATTTGCTGGGTGTTATGTAAGAGGTTTCTGTTCAACACTACATAAACATTTTTATGTCATTCTACCAATTTAAGGAATTTACACACATAGTTTTAAGTTTGTAACTGTGTTAATTAGAAATGTCAAAGATAAGATATGGGCCTTTTCATCCGGCCCTCCTGTTAATTTGCAAAGGTATCGCTAAAGCATACAAAGCTGAATATGTCTGCTCTATGCACATAGCTTTATGTGAAAAGGATGCAGAAAGCAGAAGTAATGTGGGATCGCTTTCAGTTTCTTTGTGTTTCAAAAGTTAGTGACATGTGAACAGAATGGATGGCTCTGTTTAGCTGCTGGCTGTTTGGTTACGGAGGAGCTGTCCTTCCCCGGTCTCTTGCATGTCTCTTACTGTCTCTCTTTATCTTTCACCTTCTCCCCACTCACACACAACACTGGCACTGGTGCTAAAGCAGCTTGCCAGTGGTATGGCAGAACTGGGGACTATTTGACAGTGTTACCGCTGTGATGTATGGCTGTTTTCATCCCAGCTCTCATCCCAAGTGAATAATAACACACCAAATTAGAGTGACTTATCTGTATCTCTCTCTCTGTAACCCATCCTGTCTGGGTCTTTGCCAGCATTTCCTGAGTCATATTGACTCTCTGTGTGTGTTCTAATACTCCTCTTCTCATTTTCTCCCCCCAGCCTCAGTCTGTTTTTCTAATCCTTTATGTCATGTAGTACACTCCACACCAAAGCTGTGACAGTTTGTTTTTGCTAAAAGCCACCAGAGGGAGCCCATGCCTTCTCGTTTTCCACTCAAGGCAGGGTGAGACCAGATGTTATAAAGAGCGTGATCCACACTAATCTCCTGCAAAATTAATTTCAAGACATTCTGTAATAAACGTGCCCTTTTGCCCACACAGAAATGTTCACAGTCACTGCTGGAAGCATAAATTAAGTCGTAAATGAGTGGCTGATGAAAATAGTCTGGGTGTCTCTGCAGAGCAGGGCTCTGCGAGCAAGGAAGAGTCTGCATTGAAGTGCTATAAGCAACACCTGGTTATCATGAATTTTTAAATTCAATCTACTGTAGATCTCTGCTTCGTGCGGTTTTGATTTAAAGTGCAGCTATTATATTTCTACGAGATGTGGTTGATGCGTCTTTATCGTTTTTTTTGTCATCAGTGATTTTTTTTGACAAAGATGTTGTTTATTTGATGTATGGTAACACCTGCAATAATGGAAGCCCTCATGTGCTGTGATTTGCAGCACCTACTGAAGTCTTGTTTTTTTACCCATAGAGTGTTTTTTTGTTATACCAGGGACTTTTTCATTCTTTTTTATTTCCTTCCATGATTATCTAGATTTCAATACTGCTGATAATAAACACAGTAGCGCTACCCAGCAGAGTGCATCTGGTACCGGATTTTTTCAATGCCCAGTGCTGCAGTCTCCCCATAATCCTCCCAAAGCATTCTACCTGCAAAGCAACCAAAGTGCCTACAGATGATATAATCTAATCTAAGACCAAGCACGCTGACAGGTATTAGCATATTGTGTTGGTTTCAAACTCTTTCATGCTCACAGTAAAGAAGCTTTCCTATAAGCAAGAAGTGACATGTCTAGTGAAGCCAGAGCAAATTTCCATCTGCAACCCCGGAGACGTGTTGCAGATGAGCCGTAACAATACTGACAGCTGAGATGTCGCAAACGTACATTTATCACCGAAGACATAATTGGTTCTTGGGTAGAGGTAGGTATCACTTGTGCTTCACATTTGTAACTGTATACTGCAGGCCTTCATAGCAGGGCTGTTTATGTGCTTGTGTGTGCGTGTGTGTGTGTGTGTGTGTGTGTGTGTGTGTGAGAGAGAGGATGGAAGCACTAAAGTTCAGTGCTGGTGTCAGCAGGTGTAAACTCTTCACAGATGGTAAAGCTGCATGTTTGTGTTTGAGAACATTGCGTTTCCCACATGAGCAGTTTGCCGGGTGTCAGCAGGTCTGAATGGTACTCTAAGAGCCGCTGGTTCCACTGGGAACCAACGGCTGGGAATAAACATCCAATGGTTTAGGATCTCCATGGCTGGGGAGCACTTAGGGTAACAACTGGGCTATAAGCAGCTGCATCCGTGCACAGCACAGTCACTCATCTGCAGCGATTACATAGGGCGTGAAAGCTATTCAGATTTACACCATTTGTTCTTTGTTTTTGTTTTTTTTTCATATCAGCTGGTTTTGGCTACTCTGAACACTTTTTGCTTTGATAGTGAAATGACATTTAACCCTTTTTTAGATTTTAGAAATATATTCCACATAAAGTATCCCTGCTTTTTTTTTTGTTACACTTACATGCAATAAAAAGTCATTTTATTTGTTAAAACTAAAAAAAAATTCCAAAACAGATTTTGACATTTTGACATTGCTTTTATTTAGCCTACATCTGCTGTTTAAGGGGGGGATCTTTCATCTCACATAAATGTTCAATGACTTATTTAAATAGTTGAAATATGTGAACAGTTCATCAACAAAAACAGAAGAAAAATCAATGTTTTGTTCATGTAACTAAAACAATAGACTTGAGGTCACTTCTTCAGCAAATATGTCTAAAAAATATCAAATACAGTGCTTTTCAAATTTATCAGACCACCTGTCATAAAAACAAACAATCTTTTTTAGAAATCTGTTATTGTCAAGGAGAACAATTAAATGCTAAAACAAACTCTTCTCTTCAAAAATGCATGCTATTAATTGTGTTTTGGCATCTTAATAAAAAAATAATATAGTATATTTTCCAAAACAGAACACCAAATTATACAAAAAGATCTGTACTGAGAACAGATAAAGAGCGTAAAACAAGTAATGTCTGAATTGTTTGCATTTTTTCACAGCTCTGGTACATTAGGGCATTCACTGTTGACAGGGTTGCTGCAGTGCTGCTGAGCAGTGGTGGATGCTGCTCCAAAGGCTGAGGTCTGACCGGGGATCGCCTGAGTGACTTAGGCAGAGGCGTTGCCCAGGCAACAGCACATCCTGGCTCTGCTTGGTGAAAGGGCCTCACAAAGGGGACACTGACTTCACAACATAAACAACTCTGCCGCTATTGCAGTTGCTTACTGATTAAGCTAAGCACAAGCACACTATAAACAGCCAATGAAGACAAGGTGCAGGTGTGTAAAGTGATGAACTGATTGCAGTTCGGCCTTTTATTAAACCTCTCTTTTTATGAGTTAATGGTTCTTCTCACAAACGATAATGTCAGTGGTTCTAGTCCTTTTGAAATGCCTGCAAAAAGCATTAAAATAACTTTAAAATGCAGTAAGTCTTTCATTTAAATAGTTCTTTTTCTTGTCCTATCTGCATTCAGGAAGAAACCCCATACAGTTTCTGAAAATGTACAATAGTGTGTAGCTGCGTGCACCTATTTCTCGTGTCCTTGTCATTAAAAGGGACCGACTGACGCTGACACAGTGTAGACTAATGGGCCCCAGACCCTCCTCATTCATGTCGCTAGTACAAAGAATGGCCTCTCCACACGACTATCTCTATCAATGAGAATCTGCTGAATGAGAAAGACAGACTTTGAGTGTGTTTGTGTGAATTTCAATCTTGCTCAATTTCTCCGGCTGAAACAAAACAGGTAGATGTGAACATATTGTAGCTTTGGCGCAGTCACAGTCTCTACCTATTTTAAACAAAGGAGTTAGCTGGTGCAGACGCTCCACCTGTGTTAATGCAGCAGAGCTGAACTCAAATCCACCTGTGCTGTCATCTTCACATTTACCCACAGGCAAGATTCCCTGTGATGGAAATCGTGTTCCTTGGTTTCCTGCGTGCTGCTGTTTACATTGTTATAAATCTTAATGCAAACTCATTATAGACCCTTTCCTAAGACAAAAGATTCCAGATGAAATACGACCAATGTGCAAGAATCACAGTAATGTCTCTGATTGTGTTTTAAAACTTGTTATTGGAATAATTCTGCATCTGAGCACAGTGTGGAAAGATTTAAAAGCCTTTATAATGTGCAATTACTAAGTAACCAACAGGACTGCAGCATGAAATTACACACTGATCGACACTCAATTAAGAAGAAAATCTAGTTGAGGCAAAAGCCTTGTTTGTGCGATGTGTCGACCAGCTGTTATTATTACTGCACCGTGGGGGGGTTAGCAAGAAAAGCAAATATCAGAGGAAGTAATATCGTGTCTCGTGTGAGTGTGTGTTTAAGCAGGTATTTGCATTGCACTGTCTGCACAGACCAAACATGATTTTGTACACAGGTTTCTTAGGTTTACAATAAACTTATGTTGCAGTGCAGAAATCCCACAGTTTGTAGGTGCTTTTATTTTGGCGATGCAATTAAGCAAAGACCAGATGAATAAAGCTATCTAGGTAGGTAGATCATACTGCAGTAAAGATTAGCTTACGTTCTTGGTAGGTTGTGAAAAGGATGCGGAAGCGACTTCTGCGGCTGGCCTCGTCTGCCCACATCCTGATGACTCCCAGGGTGGAAACCAGCATGATATCGTTGGCCACCGTGGAGCAGAACTTGCTCTTCAGGTCTTCCACTGAACTGAGACATGACGGGATGAGATAAGCATACGTATTTTATTATCCAGTAACATAGACAGTCACTGTGCATCTTAATAATCCACAGTGTTGTAAAGAGCAGTCGTGGTCGCTTTAATATTTTTTTTTTCTGAGCTGCTATCGTCTGATCACTGCTAAATATTCTGAATCTCTCAAGATAATAAACTGCCGCTGAGCTCAAGTGTGTAGTAGATTCAATTATACCCTTATCTCAGTGTATCAAATATTGTTTTCTGTAATCTGGATTTTAAAATCTCATTATTTGAAGATTAAAAACAGGTTACTTTATATTAATAGACTTGTTTGTGAGACGTCTGCAAGAAGCAAGTGTGCAGCTTGCATGCTATGAGTTAGATAAGAAGATCAATACCGCTCTCATATCTGTCCTTAAACTGCAAATCTACACTCAGCAGTTGGTTCGTGTAGCTTATCATGAGGACTGGAAACAGAGGGGAACAGATAGCCTGACCTGGTTCTGCCCACAGGTAATAAATCCAGCATCCAGATCCTCTAATGCCTGAGAATTGTCATTCCCAATGAGTAACATACGGACGATTTGTCAACATGTGTCATAGTAACGCGAAAGGTACCTACAGCCATCCATTCCAACCCTAACCTAACCCTATAACATAGTGTTTTCCAAAGTGTTTTATGATCAGTACGTAAAACACATTTACATTTATAGATCAATTCCGAACAGCTCTCGTGTCTCTGAACGCGTAACATAACGACGATTCGTCACATAGCGTTGGTATGTTACATGTTGCTAAAGCAGGAGTGGAGTCTGAGCCCAAACAGTCATTCTGACGCGTTTCTTTCATTTGCTACGGCAGCATTTATATATCATGTAGAAAGAGCCGTACTGTTTGAACTGCTGTCCAAGTCCGGCCCACTTGTGATCAGAGTGGGCTGTATGTGAGGTTTACATCCCTGCTTTAAAGCTTGCTGCCTAAAACGTACAATCACAAAGAAATTCTGCCCAAATTCCTGACTTTAACTAATTTAATCACATGTATATCCTCATATGTCTGTGAAGGTTCTCAGTCATCCAGGTCATCGTAGTCTAAGGAGCTGTAAGGAAAAGGCGTCTGGACTTCTTAGGTTGCTTGAAGACGTTTCACCTCTCATCCGAGAAGCTTCTTCAGTTCTAGGGTCAAATGGTGGAGAGTCCCATATATCCCAAACTCAACATTGAAGTTTACCGGAAGCCCACTCACACGGACCAATACCTCCTCTTTGACTCCCATCACCCTCTGGAACACAAACTTGGAGTAATCAGGACCTTACAACACTGGGCAGAAAATGTTCCCTCCAAGCCTGAAGGGAAAAAGAAGGAACACACACTGTTAAGGAAGCTCTAAAAACATGTGGGTATCCTAACTGGGCCTTCATCAAGTCAGCAAAGACACACAGAAAAGAAGATCAGACACCAGCAAAGGATGACAAGAAAGACAAACGCAACAATATTGTCATCCCCTATGTAGCCGGAGTATCAGAGAAACTCAGGAGAGTCTTCTCCA
>VUQR01024982.1:64259-85014 GCA_015108515.1 Hemichromis elongatus | reverse complement strand
ATTACCTCCTCAACATTTCTTGAAGTTCTCCAGAGGCCTAATAAACTAATCGTGTGATTCAGGTGTGTTGACCCAGAGTGATATCTAAAACCTGCAGGACAACGGCTCTTGGAGTTGGCCACCCCTGTACTAAGGTGTGAAAACTCATCATTAAGAATACAGGAGAGGTCTTCAAATGCTGTCTTTATGCAATCTGTCATTTTTATCAAGGATAAACAGTCAGTCCTTCAGCCGATTAGTCAAGCCGAGCGCAATGAGAAGCTTCTGGTGAAATGCTGGTATCCTTTCCTTATGGACAGGCCAGTCCAGAATGCAACGCGGACATAACATTCCTCTACGGAGGAAGAGTGAGTGAGACAACTTGTAGTCGTGCACATCCTGAAGAAAGACCAGGACGACTGAGTCCCTGCTTTCTTCAATGACTTGTTGAAGTGCATGATAGGCTTTAAATCTGGAGACAATAAAGAGAAGAAATTGTTCTATTAAACAATATCATCTGACTAAGATAATCTTGCAGCATGGCAATAAATAAATGACTGCTTGATCTCAATATTATAGAGTTAGCGCATGAACATGTAAAAAACAAGCAATTCGGACAGCTTAAATCTACAGGTGAATAGGAACAAGTTATACTGTTTAAAATGAACTACTATTGCCTTAAAAACACTATAAGAAAAGTGTAAGTTTACTGATTTTAAACAAAAGGAAGGACAATTTGATAAAACTGGCTTGCACATTACTGTTTTTTTTCTTTTACTTGGCTTTAACCCAGTCCTTCTCAAATAGTGGGGCGTGCCCCCCCCCCCCCCCGGGGGGGGGGCGTGGTCTGGTGTTTTTTTCAGCGAAAACGTTCCGAATATTGCCAACAATCCTGTTTTGTGAATGCTACTTCAGTAAATGAGCAAGCACTGTTAGCATCATATAAGGTAGCATAGGATAAAGTGTTAAACAGAGGTGTACTTATAGTTGTGTGTGTGTGGGGGGGGCGAAATGCTTTTTTCTTCCTAGGGGGGCCATAACAGAAAATAATTGAGAAGCACTGCTTTAACCTGACACAAAAACTCCTAATAAAGCATAATCAAGTATATATTTGATTTACCGTCGACACCAGGGATCTTTGAGCAGACTTTCAGTGACGACAAACATGATTTTTCTGGACTTTTTCATATTTTCCACAATGGATTCCAGTGGTAACATGCCAGCGACTGAATCTCGATCCTCTAAACAAAACTGGCACTTTTCATTCTCTAAAGGGACCAACCTCCTCTCCACCCAACTGGAGTCTTCCTCTGCATATATGACATAAGCGTCATACTCATATTCTCTGCCTTCTTCAACTTTGGCATCACTGAATCCTAATGTACGATTGATCATTATGTTCCAGTAAAAGTGGATCCTCCAGCCATGAAACCGCACCGTGAGCGCGGTTACAATTAGCAAGATGACGGCTGTGCTGCTCATTATGTAAAGAGCCTGAAATGGGCTCATGTCTTTGCAAGAAAGGGGGTCGAAATCCATGATGGAGTGGTTGAAGTAAGCTCGTGGAGTGTTGCACACATACTCGTCCCTGAGATTTGGCACAATTGTCATATTTGTGGTATTCAACCATGTCACGAACCACAGGATGCTCTCGCATGTGCAGTCGAATGGATTTCTGCTCATGAAAAGGTAGGTGAGGTTGCTTGTGGGAGTGCGATACACTTCAGGTCTCACGCTTGTGATCAAGTTCTTCTCAAAACGTAATACCTGCAGCGACTTCAGGTCATCGAAAACAGTGTCCTTGAGATTGTTTATGAGATTGTTACTAAAGCTTAGTTCCCTGAGGTGAGTCAAACCTTTCAAAGCCTTCAGTGGGATCTCATCTAGTCCATTATAATCCATCTGTAAGTATTCCAACCTCTGCGCATCTTTGAGAAACAACACCGGCCCACCAAGGTTGGCACTCTTCCACAGTCGAGCCAAGTTGTTGTGCTGGAGTTTTAACACCTTTAGGTTTACAAGCCCCTCTAGCAGATTGTCCTTGATGTTAGCAACATTGTTGTTGCTGAGATCCAAGACAGAAAGTTTGGTCAGGGGTTTGAATGGAGAGCGATCTAGGTTTAGGGCTAAAGCTTTGAGACTTCTCCCCAAAGTCAGGACTCTAAGGTTGGGTACATTAACAAAGGAACTGGAGCTTAGGTCAATTGACTGGAAGTTATTGCTCATGTGAATCTCCTGAACCTGATCTAGGCCTTCAAATTCTTTGCCAGTCAAAGTTTGCTTGATATGGTTGTAATCTAGATGAAGGACCGTGAGGTTTCTCAAAACAGAGAAGCTTCCGGGATTGATCTGCGCTATATTTGTGTTTATGAGATTTAGCCATCTGACTGGTGAATCTGCAAGGGACGCCAAGGTCTTGTTGGTGATGTTTCGAAATGACGGACAGCTAATCCAGCTTATGTCGAGTTTTTTAAGATTTTTCAAGCCTGCAAAGGTGTGCTCTCCGATTTCCCGGATTGCGGTCCTCTGTAACATCAAACTCTCTAGCATGCCTAATGGCTGGAAAGCAAAATCATCAATAACTGGGGACGAGGTATGGCTTTTCACCAGTGCTTCTGTAAGTGCCAGTTTTTTCAATCTGTTGAGCCCTTGAAATATCCCATTGGTCAGGTGCTTGATGTTATTGTGCGACAAATTTAGAGTCTGAAGTTTAGATAGCCACTGAAATGAGCCTTCTTCAATTTTACCCATGTCATTACTGGACAGATCCAAGAAGGTTAGATTTGTCTTTTGCAGTCCTGTGAAGGTTTTGTTTGTGACCGTGACCAGCCTCATTTTCCGAAGAGATAGAGCATCGATGGCTGTCCCAGACAGCTCTGAGCACAGTTTGGAAACCATCAGAGTTCCCAAGTTGCCCCCATCCATGATTAAAGTACGCAGGCCTGAAATGGACCAAAAGCAGCCAGGCTCCAACTGCAAACAAACAATGACAGAGATTTTTTGTAGTGAGATTGAAAAAGGAAACAAAACAGACAACTGAAAGCAAGGAGCTACAATAACTCGACTTTCTACTTCCAATTCCGATTTTGACAGAATTTCATTTCCCATTTCTAGATAGGTTTCTTACTGTTTTTAAAAACACAGATGACAGGTTGAGGACTTGCAGAGAGGATGAATGGTCAAGAAATGAAAAGTCATCCCTTTTCAGTGTGGTGAAGTCATTGAATGCCAGGCTGAAGTTCACCAGGCTGGGCAGCTGAGGCTGGGAACCGAGCTTGGGTGACTGCAGTTTGTTTTTGGAAACATCTAGAAAGGTTAGGCTCTGTGGATTATTAAAGAAGAGGGAGACGAGAAGAAGGGTCGTTTAACACAGTGCACAAAAGGCAAACAATTGCTCCACAGCATATATCAGACATAATTTCATAAGCAGCACTTCTCCCGGGTCACAGGGTAGTTTTCTCCATCTCTCTACAGAGACAGCTCACATATGTACCATCCATCCATTATAAAACACCTAGGCTCTTTGTTTTTCTTATTATTTTTCTTTTTGTTGTATTTTATTTTATTTTTGGTGGTAGATGGAATTTAAGTCACTCGTGTGTGTTACTTTTGCAGGACAGTCTGTAGTTATTAGGTTTTAGCTGTTCTTATTTCCCTTTTTTTTCAAGTACCATTTAAACAACTTTTTTTTTTTTTTCAAAAAGTCTGGCTTTATATAGTTGTCCAACAACCATTAACAAAGGACCAACAGTTAGCCATTTTAGGAGAATTACCAAATGGTTTTACAGGGAACAATAAGAAGTATCTGTTAAGAATCTTGCTTACAGCAGCACTAAAGTGTATCGCCACTAAATGGTTAAATCATGACCCACCTTCATATAATATGTGGATTGATAAAGTAAGAGAGATTTATCAGATGGAAGAAATAACATATGCTCTGCGGATTCAGAGAGAATTGTTCACCAAGCGTTGGCGACCCATACATGCTTTATTGTTTCAATAATCTAGCATAGGCTTGTTTCGTTTTGTTCATTTATTGCTACTAAGATTGTCACATTTTATTTAATATTATATATTGTTATGTGCTGTTCCTATTTCTGTATCTGTTCAACTTGTGAACATTGACGAATACAAGTTGCAAGGTTGTAAATTATAATAAAAATTGAGTTATAAAAAAAGAAGTCTGGCTTTTTGATGTAGTGGCTGTGAAGAAACCAGGAAACATCAAGTGCAGGTTAACATGTCCCCATCTTTTGTTGCAGATGCATGTAAAACTGAGAAAACTCCAAGTCACCACGAATATGTAAACGGTGCGGATTTTGTAATCTAATGGAAACAACCATTAAAAAAAGGAAATCTGGCTACAATGAAGACTGACTGAAGCAAGTGGAAACAGATTGGCAGAGTTTGTTGGGGGGGTCAGCTATTTGTTATTTTCATACTGGAGAGAATATGAGTGAGTCACACATGTGAAATACGTGGCTTGGAAGAAATGTGTTGAGCAACAGATGCATCCCAGCTGAAAAGATGATTGGAAGCCAGAATCCATGATGAAACAGCGGCTAACAAACGTTAGGAACGTTCACTTCCTGCTAATCATAGGAAGTTGAGAAAATCGTATTGAAATTAGTACACTTGACCGTTCCATACTATATGACAAACCTGTTCCCTTTAGATTTGTGTGACTTAAATTTAGAAGCTATATGTGGCAAAATTTCAATATCGCTCTCAGAGGAAGTAGCAAGTTCCACATTGCCTCGCACATACGTACTCTTTACTCCACATTTTGTTTGTTTGGATCTGATCACCCTACCAACACATCTGTAAATATTTAAAAAATGGCAGCAAGCTTTGGGCAGCAGGTTGTATAACCTAATTCCATCCCCAAAACAAGAAAAAAGCTGTCATAATAACAATCAGGAGCAAACGTACGGTCTTGAGATATAATTGAGTAGTACAATGATTAACCATCTAAGTGATCCAACACATCCGTACCTGCAGTGACGAGAAGGGTTCTCCCTGCAGCTTTAGTCTATTACTACCCAAGTTCAACAATGTCAGGCTGGTGCAGTGGCTCATATCTTCAGTCTTCAGCAAATGCACCTGATTGTGTTCCAGGTTCAGCGTCTGCAGCAGAGGCAGTGTTTGGCACAAACCCGCTTCCACCTTGGTGATGCTGTTGTAACCAGCGTTGAGGTGCAGGAGGCGCGGGTATGGGCTTAAAGACGATGGGGTAATCCCTCTCAGTATGTTGTGAGACACATCCAGGCTGGTGATGTTCCTGGGAAGGTCTGAAGGGATCGCACTGAGGCGGAGGCGACTGCAGTCAGCTCGGCCGTCTTTCACATAGCAGGAAGTCTTCTTCTCAGATGCATTGCAATGGTACGGTCCCGTCAAAACACAACATGTGATGAGGATCCATGTCAGGAGATGGGCACGATGGGCGCACATCATTTCAAAGACCTTTAAAGAAGAGAGAAGGTTGGATTTGCATTGAAATTTGTTGCTAAGATGGTAAAAACAAAGAAAAGGCTGAGAAACCCTCTGTGGAGCTGAGACATATTTTGCTCACTTATTTATTTATTATTATTTTTATTTAACTCTCCTCTATAGTAATAACAAATATAACGCTACGCAACTTGTTTATATAAAAATATGGACTGCTTTGGTATACTGGGAAAAATTAAAATTAAAAATTAAAAAACGATGTACCAATGATTGGAGCAGTACAGGCTGGATAAACCTGAATGGAAAAACAAACAATAAAAGACATTAGTCATGGACTGGCCTCCACGGAGCCCGGACCTCAAGAGTTTTGAATGTCCTTCAAGACGCCTGGATAACTTTTCCTGAAGAATACTTAAAGAAATTACAAGAAAGCTGCCTATGAGTGCTCGGGATATGTTTAAAAGTAAAGCTGATCATACCAAATATTCACTGTCAAGCTCGTTGTTTTTACCTTTTACACGGTATTTCCGTTCACGTTCCAAATATGTTGCGGCACCTTTTCGCCTTTCCTGTCAAAATATAAAGAGATGAGAGGAGGATCCAGCCCTTCGCGCTGTTCTGTAACTTTTAAAGCTTTCAAAACTATCCGTCCTGCTACAGTATTATTACTGTCTCAGAATAAGAGTAATTATGGTATATACTATAATTACTCTTCTTCTTCTTACTATAGCGCTGACGTTATAAGCACACTAGTATTTTGAATGCAGTCCATAAATATTTCTTACCAGATGTAAATATTGCACAATATCTTCGACAGTCACCAGATAGAAGATTTCCCCTTGCAGCAGTAGCAGAGCTTCTATCGCTGAGTGCGCACAGCCTCCGTGGGCGCTTATAAGGAAACGAAACTCTGCTTTCACTTCTTCTTCGGTGGTGGATATCCACTGGAGAACTAACCATTTCACGCAGGCGGATAGCCACAGTATTATTAAGTTTGCATAAAATGTATATACACTCCGGAGACACTAAGAAGTTTGGGTGATTTAACGTCTCTGGTTTCCCATCAAATTTTTTAACTGCGTGTTGACCGTAGACAGGATTTAGGAAGGCGTGGTTTAAAAAGGCTTAGTCAGATTAGACCCAGATATGACGCCAATTATGTTCGTGCCTTCTGACACATTTGTCGGTGGTTTCATAAATCAGACCGGGAACTGTCTCTTTAAACACGTGAGCAAACTACACTACTGTGTTGGAAAAGTGCCGTAAATATTCGAGTACATGTGCAAGACAGGGACTTCCAAACAACAAACAGCTGTAGTTATTTCTCTTTTTTCTTTTCTTTTTGACATCCTTTAAACTATATAATTAATATTTATTACGTTATAAATTATTTAAATACGTATGTTGTTATTTTAGTGTATATTTGTTAAGTTTGTTCGTTTTTTTAGGATATGGAACTTGTCAGATGACTTTTATGTAGCCCAAAGTTCGCGTGTCGCATTTTAAAACGCACACTTATTATATTGACAGGACCAGAATAAATATGAGGTTTGTACCATCCAAATAAATAGCTGTTTCTCAGTAAGAGAAGTAGCATCTTATAGCTAAGCGCCTTTTATAGCATGTAAACCACACACCTGTGGGATGTGGTTTCCCCTACCCAAACACAGGGCTCGGGGGCCAGAATTGGCCTGGCTAAGAGTCCAATCCGGCCCAATGCACAACTTGGAAAATCTATAGGAGGACATCTATTTTGACGTTTAACTGTATTTTTTTTATGTTTTACAGTTTTTCCTGCATGGCCTCCCTCATGGCCATTCATACAAAAAGAAATTAAGTAGTAGATAAACCACTAACGAGACGTTCCCGATCCAGCCAAAAGATTCAGAAACAACATAGAGGCGTAAACACAGTCATTTATGAGTGCACCCTGAACAATATGTACAGAAAGCACACAGTCCAATTTCTCTCTCTGTCCTTTAATTACATTTATTGACAGAGTATCAAGTTCTTCCTGATTGCCCTGAGACCTGTAGGAACACGGCAGCGTACAAACTGACATCTCATTACATGACCTGACATGTCCTTATTCACAACAACAGAGAAGTGAAATTTTGTTATTGTAAATCTGAACTTGGCGTTAGTAACCACTGGAGGGCAGTAAAACACAGCTATTAATCCATCATCATAAGGCTACAGTAATGCCGTGCTGTTTGTTGGTGGGCGCTTTAAGTCCTATTTCAGGGTGCAGCACATATTTATATGTGACAGGTCTTGCAACAAAATAACACAGCAAATGTCAGTGATCCTGTATTATACAGTTTGTATGCATCTTTGTTTTGGAGTTTGTGTTACACATACTACTTACTATGCTAAAAATCTATACATTTGTTTCTGTTTTGCAGGATGCTTCTTTAATTGCATACATTATTTGACATTGCATAAACTTTTCTTCTTATTATTCTAATGGAAAATAGAATAATAAGAAGGCAGGTAGTTGTTTTGGTAGGGACCCAGAACACAACAGTAAGGAATGGAATCATATCTACACTTTTGACATAAATGAAACATCAGCGTTATTTCACTCTTGACTCTTGCAACATGTGACATTGATTATATTTATTTCAGCTTTAGTTTAAATTGATCCGAGTAATCTCAGACAGTTTGCCATAATTATTTAATGCAGGGACTTAAAAATGTATGACTTCCACCAGAGATGTACAGTGCAAGTACTTTCATTTTAAAGTATATATCACTATCATTGCAGCTTTAGGCTGCAGCTAAGTGCATTACCGAGGCAGTCCAAATACCTATAAATCTAAAGGTAATCACCCTGGCAGGCCTTTAAAAGGTCAGCAGTGATAGAAAAGCAGAAATGACTTACTGCTGGTGCTAAGTGACACAAAGTTAATTTGAACCACATTTAAAAATATCTTAAAGCAAAAGCAATAATGTTACACTAATAATTATCCTTTAAACTGAATTTCACTTGAAATAAAAACCTTTATTTTTGTCTATGGAAGTGTAAAGATACAAGTTTCAGTTGAGCCACAGCATTTTCATTATGTTAACATCAGTTATCATACTACAGGGGGTGCATGTCCCATATTTTGCCATGTCACAATGCAGTAGCTCAAACATCCAATGAAGTGCTACTAAAATCGTTCTACTGAACTTTAAAAAGAATTTTCCTGTATTTTCAGCCTTCATTTAGTTGTTTAACTTGCACCTGCAAAAAACAAAAAAGGAAAAAATTGACCAATCCTAAGAATTTTCACTGTTAGCCTCATAGAGTTCCAGCTGTGCACTTTCTGGATTTATAGTATCACAGAATTGCATACATAAGTAATATGTTTAAAATGCAGAGGTAGCAACGTGCGATTAACATCTTAAATCTCTTAAATTCCACAGACCGTGTCAGCATTTTTCTTGTCCCTTTCCTTTTCCATCTCTCTTGCACACTGCTAATTGATTATTTATTCAGAGATAAATGAAGGAAGGTCACTGACCCTGCTGCAACATTTTGACACAGCATGTTTACTCTGTCTAGTAACTGGATTAGTGCTATGGATGAGGACAGCATTGCCATTACATTGCCTCAGTTTGCTTCTCTCTGTAGTCAGACCCACAGATACGTAAACACACCATTCTGTCACCTCCCTTTTCTCCTTCATCCTCGCCTCAGATTATTAGGCTGCAGAGTAGGTCCTTCCTGGAACAGACCTGAGGCCACTGATTGGTTTACCCCACCGCTTAAGCTGAGGCAGCTTACAGGGCTTTGTGCCAACTCCTGGATTGCTGAAGACCTGTAAAAACTGAAGACAGCTAGCACGGTCAGCACTGTGGTGGTGGTGGAGGTCAAGCTAGTAATGCAATAAATACAAAGCAGGATAGATAGAACAGACTGAAAGGATTAAGCAGGGGGGAAACAGGGGAAATCAAATGAAGGGAGATCAAAGGCACATGGAGTGGAAAGGGCTGTGATGAGAACAGGCACAAATGATGCAGCAGGGAATTGTTGCAACTCCCTTTTGCCATAACACTAACTAAGTGATGAGATGCACTGTCAACAGCGAGGAGAAAAAAGGTAACAATCAGGTAACCATCTGATTCTGACCAAGAGGAACAACTTGGTGCTGGAATGAGGGATTAAGAATAAGGAGAAACACCCCCGCTTACCCCCACGTGGACTGAGTGATGAATTACTGCACTTATTTCACTTACTGTAGCCAGATTGCGGCCAGTGCGTGTCGTGCGTACGTATGTGATTGAATGCACTCATGCAAAAGGGATAATTGGTGGGAGGCAGCAGCTCCATCAGTGGGAGTATGAGTGCGGCTTGGTTAAATCTCCTCTCCCTCATTTATAGATTGGGTCTCTGAAGTGCTGGAATGCCCTGAAATGAAAGGTGAGTTTGCCCTCTTGGCTCTTTGCTATAGTGGTTGTTAACCTGTGCTGTATAATTATTTCAACAGCTTTAACTCTCAAATAACTCTTCATCATCAGCGCGTCGAAACCCTCACCACACACTGGCTGAGTGACACCTGTGCTTCGGACATGCATCCATTTATTTGCTCCCAAAATGTGGTGGTGCTGGTAGTGACAGGGAGTTGTAGTCTTATAGCAGCATACTGTCATTGTCTGGTGGACATGTGTGGACTTAAAAAAGAGAAGCAGTGTCACTTTAAGTCTTTGTTAGCCTGATATTTTTAGCAGCGATGGGATAAATTCTCACGGTAGGTGAAGTGGAAAACTGGGATGAGGAGATTTTTGCAGAGAGGAATGAGGAAGAAGGGAACGGCTAATGCACATACAAGGAGAGGTGCAGGCAGCAGAAGCAATGTTGGAGCATGTTGCCTCTGCAGAAGAAAAAAAAAAGACACTGCAGTATATCTCCCCCTCCCCAGTTTGCTGACCAATGATGTTTGGAGGTCAGACTCCCAGCTCTGCTACGATTGTCAGCCCCATGACACACAGCTTGTTCAGGAACACACCTTAAAGGAAGCGGAGGGGGGGAGGGCAAATAATCACAAGTAAAATACATGCACATATTTATGCTATCTGCTCCAAAGCCAGTGAGCAAAAATGTGCAAATATATGCATTCAGCATACCGTCACCCAACAAATAAACCTGCTCAGCACGGATGACTGCATGATGTGTCAACTGCACAGAAACGGCTGTTTTGTCTTCAGTGCAGGAAAAAGAGCAGCCGATGTCAGACGGCAGAGATGTGGCCAGATAATTTAGGCTTGCACACACAAGGAAACTCTGATTTTTAACAGTTTTTTCCTTATTTTGACTAAAAAGAGGGCTGTGGAGGAATAAACAAAATAATTACTTTTTTTTTTAAACTCAAAATGTTCACATGAATGGATGTGTTTCTCATCTCTGGCGAGTGCTCATTAAGTGCTGACTCGGGTCTGTTCTCACTAGAAGTAGTCCCCTGGGGTGACAGGACATCAATACTGAATTGGAATCAGCAGCATGGATCTACTACCATACTCTTAACTCTTTGCAGTGTGCAGTGCAGCTCAGTGATATTCAGTGTGTAAGAAGCACAGTTTGAATAAAATGCCAGACACAATATGCATGCATGCATTTGAAGGACCTGAAATCAGCTTCTTGGTTTTAGAAATTTTAAAATGTTGATTTGCAAGTAGCTTTTTTTAATCTTTCTTTTACATTTGAATTAATCTGTACTGATTTTCGTTAGTTTTAGTAAATGTTCTGTTATTTTGGTCGTGGCCTAAAGATTGGTATACACTTTACATCTGGCTCATTTAAGGTGGAACTTCTGTCTGAGTCAAAGTGAGTCATCTCTCTCAGTGGCTCATAGAAAACTGCAGATGTGGGCCACATTTAGACCAAACAGCAGCTACTGCTGTCTGGGCAGTGAGTCAGCATCAGAGATTTGTTTGTCCACGCACTGAACACCTGTAGGTCAAAACAGTAGCTAAACACATTTTGTAGAACTTGTCTTAGGGCTGTAGTTGAGAAGGTAAACTGGTAGTCATGTGATAATTTACCATTTCTTTACCACTCTCTGTTACCTGTCACTAACTTGAGGTTTACAATAAAATAAAAATTAGAGCAGCTTTAAGGAATTACAAATTGGCTGTGGTTTATATGTTTGCCTTCCCTTATAATCAGACTTACAGATAGTGTGCAGCTTTTTCAGGCTGACCTGAAAAAGCATGCGACACGATCTACAGCAAACGTTTTTATTTTGGCCTACAGCACAAACAGTACCCGAGCTGACCCGCGACCCAAGTTTTCCAAGGTTGTGAGCCTTTCTGTGAAGAGCTGAGACCTGTGCTTTCGCTGTGTGATAAATGCTGTCGGACATGTGGCCTTTTCAAAAAGAGATTACACCTTTCTAGCACCAGCCTTAAAGTAAAGACGGCAGCCACAGCTTTGTTCCAACACCTTAAGCTTTGGCAGTCTTAACGACCCAGCCTGCCTGTTATGGTTAACAGATGGGACTAAATGCCTTGATTTAAAAAGCCATGCAGACTGAGTGTTGAGATTGAGTGCCTTGCTTTTATGTTAAAAATAGGGCATTATAATTTGGAATCTATTTTTTTCAGTCTTTCTAATTCTAATGTAAGAGCATCGTAAAGTACAGTCAGCTGCAGATCCTTGTTCATTTTTTATATGTAATTAATGTGTAATTAAAATATAACTAATGTCCAACAGAAAACATTTTCCTAAAACAGAAAAACAAAGGAACAAACTATTTAGGCTCAACACAGTAATTACTACATGTCTTATTTCCAGCTGATAAATTAAATAAAATACTTTCATTCACTGATGTGTGACAAAGTTCATCCCCTTTGGGCTAAACACAAATATTTTTCTGGGTCATGTGGTCAAAACTGATTTAGTGATTTAGGTCTCTTTTGATGTAGCAGAGCAGCAATGTTACCAAAGAAGGAAGAGGGAGTTGCAGGGGTCACATTCCTCATACCAAAAAAAAAAAAAAAAGACAGACTGCTTTACTCCTAATACAACAGAACCAGAATGAAGGACACTGAAAATTGAAAAGTATTTTGATGAACGAGATAGTCAGTATTTGCTGACAGTTCTGTCTGCAGTTCTTCCTTTTTAGGCAAACAAAAAGTAATCACTGTTTTTTCACACACTAAAACACTTTGCCCTTTTGCTACTGTTTGGATCCGCATGTTGGTCTCTGAATGAACTTAAACATTTTGTTCGGTCGTCTCAATTTCAAATCCCACTGCAAACTGTGCACTCTTGTGATTGTGACTGCACACTGGTCTACCAGCACCATCATGTGTTTGACCTGTATTAATCTCCTCCTGTTGGCTTCTAATAAATATCCCTGCTCCCCCCCAGGTTTGATAGGATTAATCGAACCATTACTTAATTACAGGCTTCAGAAGGAGCTGAAAATCTATAAGGATTTACAGCTCTTTCCATAAATCAAGGATAGATTTTTTTTTTCATAAATGCTTTCCACTAACAGGATCATTAGCAAGGAAATGAAGGAAAGAGCTGGTGTTGCTGCTGATTCTGCTATCCCCAGCTAGCATTTCCAATGCTGGTCAGGAGCATTGCAATAATTACTCACTGTTAAAATGTGAAAATGGTTTAATACATTTATGATTTAAATGTTCAATCAGGATTAGTAGCTCTAAATTGCAAAGAAAAGCAGTAAAATTGTTTCATTATACTGTAGGCTTAGACTGTAGACTTTGGCATAATGGTTCACTGCTACACTGTCATTGCTTGTTGATTTTTTTTTAAATGATTAGCTTAAATTGAACTCAGAGACCAAGGATGGTGTCTTATTGCTATTGAAAAAAAGCTTTGAAAAGGAATATTCAATATTTGAAAAGTCTCCATCTCTACTTTTTACTATTAACAACGTAAACATTGCTAACAGAGTTGAGATCATGATTGCACTGAGATCGGGGGGGTGTTCCAGGTCATTTGAGTACATCGAGCACACTTGCATGATCAACAGTTTGAGATGATTTGTAATTATACTTGTACAGAATATATAGTAACACATTTTAAAGAGAAAATATCCAGTTAGCAAGCTCCTCAGAGGTCAGAGGCAAATGGCTTTAGCTTTTCAAGCTAACATGAAGACAACAGTAGCTTAAATAACTACAAGTTACAAACAAGGTATTCAGAAGATCATGTACAGCAGCAGAAGACCTCACAGGGTGTCATTCTGCTGAGCTAAGAACAGGAACCTGAGGCCGTAATTTAAAGTTTCATTAAAATTGAACAATAGAATATGGGAAAAATGTTGCCTGGTCTGATGATGCTCAATTTCTGCATACCCAACATAAAGACAGATCAATCCTGCCCTGTTTCCAACCATTCAGCCAACTAATTGTGGTGTAAGGAAGTAGGAGATATTTTCTTGGCACACTTTGGGCTCCAACTTGTTCATGAACACACCTTAAAGAAAGCAGAGGGGAGGGGGCAAAACATGGCAAGCAAAATATATGCAAGTTGTTTAAATGCCACAGCCTACTTAAGTATTGTTGCTAACCACATCTATCTGTTTGTGACCACACATCCTCTGCTGGCTGCGTCATCATGTCACAAATGTCATCATGTCATCATCATCTCATACTGGTTTGCTGATCATTCAAGTCAACAAATCTCAGTACAATCGTGGTTGTGCGGCAGACAAATGTGCAGCAACAGCATGATGCTAGCGTGCCAGTGTGGCCCAAACTGCTTTCCCTTGGTAAAATAAAAGAGGTTGCTAAAAGAGTTTGCAAACACTTAGACATGATCTCAACTCTGAAGCACTGTTTACACAATCAGCAGTTAGTAGCAGAGATGTTGTGTTAACTTATCAAATATTAAATATTTCTTAAATTGAACTGTATTAAGACACCATTCTTGGCCTCTGTTTACAATGTAAGCTAATCATTGACAAAATCAACCAAAAACTCTCCAAACTCAGGCTCTGAGCTGAGAAGGGTGTCTTTCCTCACTAAACACTTAGATGTGTGAGGAATGGCTAACAATGAGCCAGCTGGCATCCCCACTTGAATAGCACCTCTTACTATCAGTCACTTTTCATACTTTCTACTTCTCCATACTCTCTCAATGCACTTGCTAATAATCTATTATCTTCTTTTTTGTCAGGGTCCCCCACCCAGCTCCACATCTATCAAGTTTGCTTTTGTATTTGTGTGTTCTTATTTCTGCCTCAGCTCTGCCAACTGGCATATTCACAAAGCTCGCATCAGCAACCGGCCACATTTCGCAGCACCACTTATCAATCCACTCAGCAGTCACACAGGAGAGGCCTGGCTTACCCACAGTGAAGAGTAGAGAGGTGTATTAGAAATGTGTTCCAGAGAGTCTGTCAGCAATTATGCTTAGAAGACACACGTGGGAAACATGAAGAGGTAGCTATGTTGCGTAAGGAGCACAAGATGGTCTGCCATCCTTTCATGCCCTGATAAGGGAAAGGAGAGAGGCGGATGTGGTTCCAAAGGTTTCAAATGTAAGATTGGGTGTTTCAGTATCAGGGTTAGATCAGATTTACTGGTGTTGCAGTCTTCATAACACTGACAGGACAACAATTAGACACGCATGTGATTACACAGTATTAAGTGTAATAATCCATCAGACACTAATGAAATGCCATTCATTTTTGCAGACCTATCATAAATGAATGGCACTGGACAAAACAAACAAAATGATTGACTTTACTGCTACACTTTCAGGAGAGGTAGATGTTAAACACTGGAAAAACAATGTCATTCCAGTTCATCCTCTGGACACCATGGAAAGCTCTAATGGCTCATCTGTTCAATATTTGGTCAGATATTTCAGTCTGGACCACAGTGGGACCTACTAAATAACAGGCTAACACCGATTCACTCAATAGAACTGTGCTAAAGAGCCTATTCATGTATTAGCATGGCTAAAAAAAGACATAGGCCTATGAGGACTTAATGATTTCCATAATGATGGGATAAAGGGTGAGGATAATTTGGTTATTCAAATTGGGTGAAAGCTGAACTTTAATTTGCCTTAAACGTTTATTACAACATGAGAAAGTTACCAGCGTTCAGAGTGAAAGAGACATAACAGCGTTAATATGTTGATGACATTGCCTAACATGTCCAATATATGGGTATTTCCTTCTAGAAAGCATACTGTTTTCCATTTTTTAAAGGGTTATCGCTGTATGTCAGCTGTAAGTTTGACACCCTTATGTACCTTCACACAAATTAGTAGAGGGAATAATATAGATAGAAGTTAGTAGTTATATTAAACGCATCTTTGTGCCCTGCTGTGGTAATTAGTGTTCATTTTATAGCTAAACCCTCTGTTGGCCTCTGATTGCTCAATAGCTGCTAAATCAGAGCTTGTATCTAACATTGTCTCATTAAATTGAGGTGCTGGGAAGGTGGCATATTCAAAATATGGCAAGTGAAAAAATAGTCCGAGATGTCAAATGGAGGTGTTGTATAGTTTGATGGCCATAATGTTTTGCATTGTGGTGGAAGGAGTATTTTCCTGCAAATGCTGCTGTGACTGTCCAACATGCCACAGAAAGGGTGTAAAGCATCCAAAACTGTCCTTAACTTGGAAACCATCCTCCTTTCTGACACCGACATCAGCGAGTCAAGCTCTACACCCACGATCCTACTGAGCCAGCAGCAGTTTGTTGAGTCTGTTGATGTCCCCTAAACTCGGTCTGCTGGTCGTAGACATCACAGACTTAAAACATGCTGAGCATCATCCAACAGATATTAAAGGACCTCACCTGCTTCAGAAATAGAGATTGCTTTGGCTTCTATGTTTTTAGTTAAGTCCAGTATTGTTTTATTCTATTCATTTATTTTAATGAAAACAGTTGCCTGAAAGATGAGTTTATGAGAATGGAACCGGGGGGACAGTACCATCAAAACAATTAGCAAAATTAGCCTAAAAAGCTCGATAGTACTGCAGAGTCAGGCCTAATAATCTGTAGCTTTGGCAATTTACACAATACACACAGTCATTTTATCCTCTGTTGTTGTAAAACATATTGATTAGTGGACTTTTTGAAGACTTCACAAGCACTGAAAGCAGACCAAAGACACTGCCGGGAGCATTTCCAAACAGCTACACATAGATTATTAAAGCCGCTGAGTCAGCAAATTCATCTGTAAGCTCTATAACAATACTGAAAACATGTGCATGAGAAATCTTGCAGAAAATTAATTTAGTCCTGCATCTTCTTCCTCTGCCCCTAGTCTGACTGTGCCAAACATCATCAGCACTATTGGATTACAGGTAATTGAAAAACATCAAAAAACAAGTCGGCAGCGGTTTTGTAGCAGTATGCAACAAAAAGTGAGGTATGATTGATTTCATCATCCAAATGGCAATAAGAGTCTGGGTATCTGTCTCTGAGTGAGCCTAGGTGAGAGTTAATGGTCGAGGAAAAAGGCTGAAATGCGTAATCTGTTTAATTAATTAAAAATATAATAAACATGACAGTGTGGGTGGGTTATGTCCAGCTTTTCACATGTCTGGAGAATAATTTAATTCAATTACAATTGAAAAAACATGATATCAAGTATAACTTTGTAATTTTAGCATCAATTTCCATTTGTTAAAGTTTGGCCTTTGGCTCTCTTCTTCTGAGCTCTTCACAGTCCTTTATATTGCTATTATATTTCAATTCTCCGGTATTCCTGAACTTCTGTCATACACCATTTTCCTTATTTCTGCTGCATCGGCATTTCCTTAACATCTGTCAAAGCACTGGAAAAGCAATATTTCATTCAAACTCAAGAGTCATGAGTGACACTGGCTTTTACACTGGGCAATGTTCACTCTCTCTGACTGACTGGAGCACAGGAGCAGGGCAGAAGCCAAAGTGCTGGGTTCATGGTAAATTACACCATCCACTGGGTGATTGATGGGAGGCCGAAAGATTTTTTCCCCTTTCGATTCTATCAGCGTAAGGTGGAAACTGACTCTTGACCAAGTAAAACAATGTAGAAACAGCTAGCTTGATTAAGATAGATATCTGAATAACTGTAGTCATGCTGGGTAAAATAAGAGCAAATGGAAGTAAGGGGTCAAAGATTAACTCTGATACTTGAGCTTTCTTTAATGACTCTGCTAAACAGAGAGAGGACGTAGACTTTAACATCATCCCCTCTTAAAGATCTGCTTTGGCATTTCACCTGCTCAGCTCTTACACATCAAAGTACACCAGGAATAGAAGTGAAAGTAGCATGATGTCATTCCCAGACAATGTCCTCCTGTACTCATACGCCATGCACTCATTCTGCACCACTTCTTTAACACTGGCCAGATGAGTGGACCTCAGTATCAGCTGTTCCAAATGTGGATCTCTTTGGATAGCAATAGCTGAAAGATTTGACAGAGTGCCGCTGTTTAGATAAAAGAGTCATTTTCTCACAAGATCAGTGTGCCACCCTGCTGTCGTTTGTCCCGTGGGCTATTCTGAGAGAGGCAGCGAGGATGCTTTTAGTATAGACTGTATGTATACAGGAAAAAACTGTAAGTGTCCAAAATGAAAGTCACAGCTTGTATGGCTTCATTAAAATATAATAAAGTTATTGTATAAAAACATCAGTAGATTCTCAGGGGGTCAGGTGGGAACTTTAATTTTATGTAGAATGAGTTCTACAGCATGATGTAGATGTAATCATGAGAAAATGAGACAGTTGCAGTGTGACAGTCTCTTGGCTGTGCCCAGCTTTAGTGTGTCTTGTTTCTAATGTCAGCATTTAAGACTTTACTAAATGAATGATGTACCATGAGAGCTGTCTGCACTTAGGATGATTCTTGAACGTCAGGGGAGTTTGACAAGGATTCCTGCAAATATATTCCACATTGTTTGGGCACATCTGTTCAACTCTAAATATTAAACAAACCAATCATAAGGCAGTAATTCAGTCCATTTGAGCATGTCAGGATGGTCTGTTGAAGTCAAAGCTTTAAAGAAAGCTGATTTAAGTGACTTTGAATGTGGTGTGGTTGGTTAAGCCACTGGCTATCTTCAGAAGCTGCTGATCTGCTGGGATTTTCCTGCACAACCATCTCCATGGTTTATAGATAATAGTCTAAAAAAGAGAAAATATCCAGCGAGCTGAAATAAAATGCTACAGAATGGCTACACTGTGTCAAAACAAAGCCCATAGCCCTTCCCTCAGTATGTCTATACCTGTACCTCCTGTGGATCTCTGCATACCAGACACAATGTATCATCATCGTCTTCCCTGGCCCTGTAAGAATGCATGCCTGATAGTATGCCAGCGGATAACATATCACCTATAAAAAGGAACCCTCTTGACCACAGTAACAGACAGTAAGGGCTGCTTTTACAGCACATGAGTGCTGGTGATAAAAGACCAAACAGATGCCTGCATACACGCGCGCTCACAGAAACACATATGCACACATGCACACTAACAGATGTGGTCTTGCTGACACCTCACAAAGGTCAGCCATCAATAATGCTCTAAATTCGTACAGCTTTAGAGCTGACAGAAGAAAGGGCTCTTTATGGATGTGTTAACAGCAACATAACACCTCAGCTTTAACGCTGCGGATGAAATGCTGTTGTAATGTAACTGAAGTTATAAGATGACACAAATAATAATCGCTCTTACTGAAGCATTAAACAGTGAAACTTTATCAGAAATATGCACTATAGAAAAGAAATTCACTTGCAAAAATCAAAGTAAGACATTGTTTAAACATACTGTATATTTCGGACTATTAGGCGCACCGGATTGTAAGCGCATTAAGCAAAACACAGTCAGATTAGTCAAACTTTATGCAACTCATTCTTCTTGCTTCCTCCACTTCTGTATAATTGATTCATAATGTTGAAGTCTTTTGCAGCTGCTTTATTCCCATGTTGTTGCAGTATATTAATGACTAACCTCGTATTGTGGATGGATTATCTCAGTTGTTATCCTGACTGAAGTTGGTCCGTTTACAGCATCCTGCCATGCGACTGCATTTGTCCCTAACCATCAGGAACCCCCACGTTAACTTTTATCAAGTGGGAAAATGTTAGCATTCATCCTCCAGCTTCACTGTTTATGTTATGCTAACATGGCTCTGTAGCTAGCGATCGCGTAGCACATCATTATATACCAGCTAGCCCAACTTCAGTAACCCTACAAATGTCACTGCTGTTTAGTTTTCTGTCTTCATTTATGTTGGAAGTGATAGCAGAGCTTTACATTTTAATATTTTCCAAAATCTCTCAGTCATAACAGGGTATATCATGTTTAGGTGGAAACTAGCGATCTAACTTCCTGCTAACTTCTAACTCTGCTAAATTTAATAAAGTCTGTTTTCATGGATGCCTAGAAATTAAACTTAATTTTTACACCTGGTAAAGCAGCCACGCTGATTATTTTATTATAAATGAAAGAATTTAGACAGTTTTTAACTCTTAGTGATGCTTCACTGATCGTTTGACTTTGGGACCTGAAGTATAATTTGGACCCAGATTACACTGCAAGGCTCCTGACTACGGTAGCCGTAACGCTCTGAAAAGCCATCAAGCGGTGCGGCTTCGTAGCTTACCACAAAAACATTTTTTGACAGATTTTTAATGCCATGTACCACATAAAATTAGTTCAAGGTCAGTAGGCACAACCAGAATTCATGCATAAGGTGCACTGTCAATTTTTGAGAAAATTTAAGGATTTTAAGAGCACCTTATAGTGCAGAAAATACGGTAATTTGGCACCATCTAAAGATGGAAACCCTGCCATATTACTATACCATATTACTAGCAGATTACAACAACTCAACTTTTGGCTTTGTGTGTGATTCTGTATCAACTCACCAGACAATCTCTAAGAATTTAATTTAAGAATTTATGAGCAATAAGATACTTATGTTCACTTTAGAGTTACACCACATCTGCACTCTGTCTCTGTTAGACTGAGACTAGATAGATAGATAGATAGATAGATATCTTCTGTTGGCTATAAAGGCCTAGTGTAGATCAAGTATATATAGATATATAAACGGTTAAACTCAGAGCAGGGGATTGAGATGGTGGTGGGGGAAATAGACATAGCTTTCAAAGTGAAGCCAATGCAGCAGTGCCCTAAACAGTATTCTTTTTTAACAGCCACCAGGGGGTGACGCTTGTAGTTGCAAAAAAGCTTCAGGTCCTACGAAGAGAAAAATATGAGAAAAAAAAAATAAAATATATATATATATATATATATATATATATATATATATATATATATATATATATATATATATAACAACAATAGATATTTACAAGATATACAATCATACAGTCATGGTGTGGGTGTGGGGGGG
>VUQR01024982.1:24118-64239 GCA_015108515.1 Hemichromis elongatus | reverse complement strand
CTGTCTATATACGACCCCCCTGCACTACAAGCTACAAGTTGGTTCTTGTTTTTGTTCCTCCCTCACTTTTTCAGTTGATTCACTTCTCATTAGTACATGGGGATCTGCCCATCCCAAGAGCCGTCGCCAGCCCCCTCCGAGGCCAAACCTCAGAACAGGTAGCTAGCATTAGCTGATGACACGGAGCTCAAAACTAATATCCAAATATGATAATCAAATATCCAAGATGGCGCATGCCAAAATGTCAGACTTATGACGGGATGATGTCATAGTGGCTATGTGCATCTTTTACATACAGTTTATGGTTAGCCCTCATATAAAGCCACACTAGCTGAGTATTTCCACATAGTTAAAGGATTTTACTGCCAAATAAATAAATAAAATGTAGAAACAATTGTATCTATACACTAAAGCCTACAGCTCTCATGATAGCTAAAAGAACTAATTTAAACCTATAGGCATTGAGAAAGACAAAATGCTACCAGGACAGCATTGATATAAATCTTAACACAGCTTCAAACTTATTCCAAGCAAACATCAATGAATCATTTCCTATTTAGGCTTCGAGCCTTAGACTGTGTTATTGTCATGGTCTAACCATTAAAACAAACCGTCAGCACCCCGCCTCATATCTGAGGTCAGTCTATTGTGTGTTTCTGCTGCAGATAGAAGGCAAAGTGACACTTTCCTGTTGGTGAGCCGCACACAGGCCTCCCGTGTGCTGTGTACTGTGTGTGTCCTCTGCAAACACTGATTGAACTGCGGGCGTTGCCATGGCTACACGCAGACCCAATGAGAAGCTCGCGGTAGACTGTTGCTGAATGAAAATAACAGAGGCCATTTTGCGAACGAAGCCAAGACATCATTCACTAATAACGAAAAACGGAAACGGAGGCAGAGCCGGTCCATTTCTGGACTGACGCCGCTTCTCTTCTCCTCAGTCGCTAGGACTGCGGCGCGGCTCGCGCATGTAGTCGAGAAAGAAAGGCAGGCGGTAACTTAATTGTGCCGCCTTCTCCTTGGAGTGTCTTAAGGAGAGGGGACAGGTTATTTTCACCGCATTGCTGCCCGAGGCCCAGTGACCCCCCGGGAGAGAGGGAGTAGCCTTCAGTCAGGGTTGGCACAACATCCATGCGCGTTGAAAACAGGTGTACGGTTTCATCACAGAGTAGCTCCCGAAGCCGCTGTAGCTTCGCGGTGTGTGTCACTTCTGCGCTTGTCCGAGGACTTCACTCATTTTAAATGGAGAAGGTTGATTATTAGACAAATTTCGGGAATTAGGTGGCAGCTGTGTTAAGGTAAGTACACACTACCAGTTTGTTGTTTAAAAAAACACAGGGCTTGGGGGGGCTATATATTTCTCTCTCCCTCCGCAGCAGGACTAGATCTGACCCTCGGCTCAATTTCGTGGCGTTACAGCTGGTAAACAAGGCTATTTTGGGTTGTTTTAACTGCCTTACAAGCAACAATGACCCTACAGTTGTAATTGACGAAACTCGAGAAAATGAATTAGCTTCTCCGGGATGCGGTCGGGTCGCCTCGGTTTCCATTTAAAGTGCATTCCGGTGGACTGGTATCTCCAGTGCATTAGAGGAAGATGCGGTCGGGACTGGGAGGATGATAAACGGCGAAACCACAAGCTTTTAAGCTTCACAAAGAATATTTCTAAAACCGTAAGCACCGACATTATGAGAGCAGCGTGGGAAGAACATGCAGCCTCCTCGATAGTTGTAAACATGAAATGAAATATCCACGTTTAACCTACATCTTAAACGCTTAGGATAATCTCTATTGTTAGCTTGCACTTATGCATTGGTGCAATACAGTTTCCCGTATGTGTAAGAAAAAATGATATAAACCTATAGCAGATATATGTTCTTCTTTCAGTAAAAAAAAAAACAAACAAACAACTTATTGAGTTTGGTTTGTGTTCATAATAGTAACTCTGTCCCTGCAATTCTTTCACTTCATCTTGTGTGTAATATGTAGAGGATGCTGCTGCGCAGGGCCACCCTACAGTCATCACTGAGTAGCAGTTTTTCGTTATTCCTGTTTCCTGAGTTCACATTCACCTGCCATTAAAGCATTATCAGTCAGTCTCTATACAGATGGGAAAACTACTCTGCTGCCTTGCTGTCCCAGTTCAAAACAAGCAAACAAAAATGAAACGGACCACACAGCTTTTTTCTATTTAGTCTTCTAACTTGTTTAAAAGGATGTAAAAGAATGATGTAATGAGGGGCAACGGATGGTATCTGTAAGAGGCATTTGAATGCTGGATGAGGAAAATGGGAATGTGTCCAGGATGCACAGACTGTAACACTATCACTCCGGGAACCACATACCACTCCCAGTCAGGCCTACCTGTCTACCTGCCTTGTGTGTGCTTAGAGTGTCTCTTACTCTGTGTAGGTGTGTGTGTGTGCCTTAGGTCATACTGGCCGGTGTTTCTGATGTTGTCTTTCATGTGTGTCTGTGACTGTGAAGTCTCTGTGACTTTTTGTTGCTATTCTGTGATGAGCAACACTTGGCTGCGGCCTGTCTCACAGAGCATCAATAACAGAGAGTTAATTATACACCTGTAATTAGCGAACATAGTATTTTTGATTTAATTAATGGCCACAGAGCCCAAAACTAAGTGTCTGTTGCCTACTCAGTTGCACCTGCTATCTTGCAAGAGTTGCTGGGAGAGAAGCTGCATGGTGCATGTGTGTCCGAGAGGGAGGAAGAAAGAAAGAGGATCAAGGCAGGTCATCAGGGAATAGGTGAATGTGATAAATTTTCTCCTGAAAGTACAGAATGTAACAGGGGGGGGTTACTATCACAGTCGCCTTTATTTCACTCTATCACTCTCTCACACTCGCTTTTAATTTTCCCATGTCTGTTCTTTGTTTTGCTGCCCTCTCTTTTCTCATTGTATCCTCTGCTCTGCTTCCTCCTTTATCTCCCCCTCGCTCTGCCCTTCTCCAGAGTCTGATGTCATGGCTCAAGTGGTTTTTGAGAAGTGGTGTGCGCTTGCTCCCCGAGCCCTTTAACAATGTCCTGTAGCGTGCATCACACAGTGTCGTGCTGATGACTTTTTTATTTTTATTTTTTTTATCTCATCTGCTGAGCCACTTCTTCCTCAAGGTTTTTACACAGTAATCAGTCATTCCTAGTTACGGAACCAGAGATGCCATATTCTGACGAACAACAACACATTGTAGCACAATAAACCAACTTGATATGGAATTGAAATCAGTTTAGTTATCTGGCTGTGCAACAGAGAAGGCCCCAAAAAGCTGCTGTGCAGGCCAAATGCTGATTGTGAAGTGCAACGAAGTTGAGTCACCACAAAGACAAAGAAAAGCAAAAAAACAACAGAGATCAAAGAAGCATAGACAGGAAACACAAACAATGGCTGTGATGGACAGTTCACATTCTTTATTAGTCCCACTCCATTGTAGAGAACTTGTAGTAGATCATGACTTGACAGTGACCAAACCAAAATGACTAACAAGAGTGCAAACAAGAGCCCACATTACCGGTTGTTCCACATATTTTTTACACTGCCCCCTGGAGAGTGTACACAGCGACAGCACACAGATGCAGGTCAGCAAACCTCTGTGTTGCACCTGCGGACGACCACACAGGGACCTTAATTCCACCAAATATGGCTTGCTTGGTGGAAAACTTGGGCCTACGTATGTGATGTGTAATGATCTAATGGCAACGTTGGCAATGTCTGAGCTTATAAAACAGACTTGGAACACTTTTTCTGGCTTTGTGAAAACAAAACAAAAAAAAAACATAACAAAAACAAAATAAACACATTAGACAATGAAGAATTCCTGAGATGAATTTGACTTTTAACTTTTGCATCTATGCACTGCTAGAGATGTCCAAATTATACTGTATCTGGAAAATTAAAAGTCTAAAAACTTAAACTGCAAGTTGACAAGTATATCTTCACCTGTATTTCCAGCCAAGATCCTTCCCTAATTTAATCCTTACATGTCAATCCTATTTCAGTCATGAGACCTTTTAATCTATTTCTGTGGCTGTAAGAACAACCACAGGTTTCTAAATATAAAGGCTAAACACAGAAAGTAACACAGTAATAGACAGCCAGCTTTGTTAAACAGCAGAAACACTAAGCCTCTGAGTGCACTGAGTGGGCCTGCTATACCTCTGTTACACTTCATGTTAGTCAAGTCCTGCCAGGTGCTTTCAAATTATTGTAAATCTAGGAAAGTGCACCAAAAACCAATGCAACAACACAATTATTTGCTGCAGTAACATCCAGCCTGTCATATGCCAGAATAAGCCCCTTGTGTCCCCATGCCATTAGGTGCTGAGGCCTAGCCCCACTTACAAAGGGCAAGAAGCAGGGCACACCCTAAGCGAGTCACTAGACCGTCACAGACAGGGCTACCACATGAGGCAAACATGCAGCCTCATACATATGACAATTTTAGGATTATCTACCAACCTAGTATTTGTGTCTTTGAATTGTGGGAGGAAGCTGGAGCAACCTGAACAAAACCCCAAACAGGGACAAGGAGAATGTGCAAACTCATCAAGCAAGTGCCCCGATCAGACCAGCTGGTTCAAATCTAGAATCCTCTTTGAGAGGGCTAACCAGTACGGCACTCGGCCACTCAAAAATGGGCAGATCTGAACCTATGCTTTATACTGAAGGAGCTCACAATGCCAGTTATATAATACATGTAAAAAAAAAAAGCTCTTTGAAAGAGCCCGTGTTAATATTTGTTTTCCTAGGAGCATGCAGCATTTGTGAATATGCTTTTCCTTTTTTGATCTTCTCCGAGATTTAAGTGTTTTCCAGTAAGTGACACTTACTACATGCGCAGCTCTTCTGCTTTTTATATCCTGCCACTTACTTAACTGGGAATGGCAGGGCCTTGGAGAAGCTGATAATGAATTAGGTGTTGAAACTGTACGGGTGAGAGCATGTCGACACGGCTACTGTAGTCCAGAGTGGCTCATAGGTCAAAGTGTCAGTGCGTTTGAGTGTGAGTTTGTGTCAGTCACTATAAAAATAGTTTGCTTTGGTACTTTAATAAGATCATTACTAAGCTGCCACTCTGTCCCTTTGCTTTAAATTGTCTTTATAAATCATTCTTCCACATGCAGTACTGAGATGAGATACCTACACAGACGAGAGCCAAAATAAGATCTCAATTAAGGAATGTGTTCAATAATCTGTTTGCTTTGATGTCGATGTAGATCCTGCTGGTTGTGTTTGTCATGCCAGGTTACAGGATTAAGTCTATAGTTGATAGCACTTATGATAGACCTTTATTGGTCCCCTGGTACTGCCCTGATTTTGGCCTCAAGGTTGCATCATTAGCACCTGTCAGTTGTCAGCTTTTCACCATACCTCAGTGATCCTTGCCACATGATGAGATGTTTCTGGGGGGGGGGGGCAACTGCTGTTTGATTATGCTTGCCGACACACTGATCGCTGCTGTGGGGCTTTCGGCAACCCCAAGGTCTGAAGCTTGGGTGTTTGGGAGACATAGTTGGAGGAGTGCTACTCGTCACTGGATCCATTCGTGCCCATGTAGACGGGATTTTTACATTACCACTTCATCATCTGCACGATGACAGCAGGCGGAGAGAGTGTTGATCAAGGCTTAGCTCTGTCCATCTTTGATTTAAAAGTTGGCAACAGGTTTGGCAGAGCTTATGAAGCCTTTTTTCTAATTTATGGCCTTATACTAAAATAGTTGCTGCTCAGCTACTGTAGAGTAAGATAAATTCATTTAAAATGACAGCAAACAAAAGAGGGGATCATCACTGTTTGGTGGCAGGTTTGTAGTAGTTTTGTCATAACTCCGGACTTTATGGTAGCTAATTAATTTCCTTTGTAGTGACACCCTGGCTCTGCCCGAGACTTTAACGCACTTTAATTTGTAAGTTGCGGATTCTTGCGCCTCTTCTGTTTATTGTCGAATACTCGTTCAAAGTGGATGCGTTGGATGTTGTCCAAATAGCATGTTGCACAGTAGCTGCCTGGCTGGTTTTAGGTATCCAGGCTCTAAATATGACATGCTAATAGCAGTAGTTACATCATCATTCTAGGAATAGCAGGGAGTCTGGGGTCTAGAGGTGCTTCTGGCTGACCTCTCTCCTGTGTATATTCGGCCTGTGTGTGCATGCGTGTGGTCATTTTCCAAGTATACAGTCCCATAGGGATTACAGCGCGGGAAACATTATCAATGGTACAGGTGAGTGGTCATATAATTTGTATATTTAGAGCCTGGTATGACGTTGACAGTACAAGATGTATTGACATGGGTTAGAAAGGAAAAAGAAAAAGTGGGCAATTGCATGTCATGTCTATGTGAGTTGATTTTCACATCTCTGGGGGAGCTTTGTTGACACAAAGTCAAGCTGACCACAACAAAAAGGAAAGGAAGAAAATCTCATGTGAGAAGGATTTAAGAGTCCTGTCAGTTTCTGTGTGGATGCCGCCACTTTACATAGCTACAAACTGACAACCCTGGCGACTGTGTGACATAAAACCTGGGAGGAGGAGATGAGAACATTGAGGTTCTCTTACACCCTTCTCACGCCTCAGGCTAGCCTAACATCTGAAAGGTGTATCTACCTGATGTAGCATACAGTAGAATCACTCTGCGACTCTTTTGGAATGTATGAATTGTGTGAACATGTGCTTCGATGTATTTTGTCTTCGTGGGCATGCGTGCGCTTATACTCTGTGGAATGGATGCAAACATGTGTGTGTGGTAAAATAGAGATACTCAGGCCTGTCACTTATCCCCCACCCATCCACACCGGGGGGTTACTTTCCAGTCTCAAAGACAAGCATGCCAGAGTCTGAAAATAACCGTATCTGATCACTGCTTCACCCAAACAGGCCACTCTCTTTCCCCGTCACTCCCTCTCTTCGACGCCGTCTCTTAACTTTCCCCTCGGTCTGTTGTCTCTGTGCTTCTCAGGCATTGAACGGGGTGCGATCTGGGACTAAAGCTTGACCGGGAGGAGATACTTGTGCTGAACAGAGGAGAGAAAGTGGAAGGCGCGGGGGGACTTTAACTCACAACGCCATACGTGACTCTTCTTAGCACTTCTCCAGTCTTTTGGTTTTATGACGGTAAGGGTTACTTTTACTTTGCTTGATGGACCGTTGCACCTGCACTCTGTTGTCTGCAGTGGGGCAGGATTGCATTTCGCTGGCGTTCACAGGAAAACCATTTTTATTCAAATAGATTTAAATCTGGGTGTGGATATATTGGATTAACCTGTGCAGCGTATAGTGACCTTCCTAATCTGTGCTATTCAGTATATCTTATACTGTTTTCTTCAATGGCCCTCTTGAAGGCACGCAGATATTGCAGCGCTGTCTACTCGGTTGTCATGCATCTATATTTACTTGTTATGAACACACGATGCTTTAAAAAGATTTAAATTAAAAGAGATCTGAATAGCTTTTATAGTCCAAACACCAAGAGGGAATTGTGTTTATCTGTGCTGCCAAAACCAAAAATTATAGGCCGAGAGTAGAATTTTTGTCTTTTGTGACAGCGGACAGAGGAAATGGTGTCAAATAAAAACGTCGGTTTTGACCGCGGTCACCTAAGAAATAGCATCACAAAAAAGCTGAGATTACAGTTTTGAGCGTTAACTTCCTGAGTATGACTTTATCAGATTTTTGTGTATTCGTTTGTTTGTAAATATAACCTCTTAACTTTTGCCCAAGAATCCTTTCCCTCTTCAGGCCCTTTTACATACTTCGGTCTCTTGTTACAGCCTTTTTTCATGGTTTCTTATTTCCTATTCAACAAAAGCCATGCACCAATTCCTCCATTAGGCCAATCTCAGAGGTGTTGTGGAATGTCACCTTGACCCCTTGGGTACACAGTAAGGGGTGGTTCCCAGCCTCGGCTCGTATCACGGGCCGCTGGAGTTGTTGTCTTCCGGATGGCACATACACAGTCACTTTGTGTGTTCTCTGCAAACGTCACAGGGCAACCTCTTTTTTTTTTTCTTTCGTATGCGTCATTCCAGCCTCATTAAAACTGATTGCAGGGGTCAACAAAACTTTTGTAAAAGTTTATTGGTTAGATAAATCTTTTTGTTTGTCTTCTTCAGCTCATGGAAGTTAAATAACATATTTAAGAAGAATCCTTTTGTTGATTTTATCAAGTCCACGCTACATTGTAATGAATAGTTTTCTTCTTCAGCTGATGGCATTTGCTTGGTTAGATGTGTGTCATGTGCAGTGGCGGGTCTCTGAAGCTGGTTTTATTAGGAAAAATAAAATGAATCTGGGATGAAATTTGAGTTTTTTCTGCAGTATTTGAGTTTAAAATTAAGGATAGAATATTTTGTGGTAGTTATGATTAACATTAGATTACTGGGGCTGTATAAAAATACTGTTGTTTAAGCCCTTTTTCTCATTCCTTCTTACTGGTTGTTTGTCTTATGTTTGGGTTGGGCCTGATATCCACTTACGAGGACATTATACTGCCGCTGGTCTATCAAAATTTCATTTTTCTCAGAAAAAAAAATCAGGCAAACCCCCCGGTAATTCTTTGTTTTTACATTCATCAGGTCCCAATTAGCCCAAATAACAAAGAGAAATTAAAAATGCATGCCATGAAAGAGTTCGGGTCTTAGGAGGTTAAAGCTGATGTACAAGTAAAAAACATATATATGTATATTACTGAATCAAAGCAAATGCTGATTCACATTCAGAATCCTGGAAATAGGAAAAACATCTTTTCTATTCTGTCTGACATTTAAAACTCTGATGTCTGTGTTGAAATACTTAGAAGCATAAATGGATACTTGCGGTGTGCTCTCACTTCTCCCAGTTGGCAACAGTAATCCACAAAGTAAGCATTGTTCTTCATGAAGAAGGAAAATGTGCATTTACATGTTGTTGAAGCCCTGAAATAATCAGGAACTTTGAGTTTGTGAATATTTTCATGGATAAACTGTCAGTTTTAAGTAGAAATGTCAAATGTTGCATTGATAATCATTTTAAAGCTGTACAAGTTTTTTTTTTTTTAATGTTCTTGACCAGCTTCGAGGTTAAAAGGTCTCGTCTAATGGCATTAAATATAGCACCTCTTCTAATCAAGTTCCTCTTATCGTCATGCTTGACTCTTAACACTGGTACCTGGGGAATCCAGACTATGCATGGGGAATTTAATCTTGGCCACAGCAGATAGCCCTGCCGATTCAGTGTTCCTCCTGTCTCAAATCAAAAACTATATTTCTTTACTTCCTCATCCTCGAGATGGGCGTGTTTACTTGCAGTGTGTGAATAAAACTGATTTCTGCATTCTCTGCAAACACAAAAGAAAATTTTGCTTTTATGAAGTCCACGCTAAGTTGTAATGAATAGTTTTCTTCATCTGCTGCATTTGTAGTTCAAACATCATTTTTTAAACCAAAATTGTTTCAGATTCCAAGCTGAACAGCAGTTGTTCTTCCTTCACTCAGAAAACTGGAGGATGACTATTACATTACGTCAAAACGACAAATCAGGAACCGCTCAAGCTTCGTCTTTGAAATTGCTTTGACATTTAGCCTCATGTCACACTGTCCTCGCATTTGCTCGCTCTATTATCTTCTTTCAGCTCTGCATATATTAGCTTGTTGTGTCGGCTGCAGTCTAAATAATACTTTTCTGTAGCTTTTGTTAGAGCTTTGTGTGTGTTGTGCTAATTCTTAAGGAGCTGGCATGAAGCTGTGGCAGCTCTAAATGCATTGTTGAGCGGGGATGCTCAGATGTGTCCTTGGGTGGCTTTTGGCACAGAGCTTACATAATGCAACTAATATATTTTTCCATTTTCACTAGGATGCCATTTATTTTGCACTTTCTTCACTAAACACAACACAATAGGAACCTTTTCTCTTCATCTCTTGATTTTATTAGAATTTCTGTGTACTTTTTTTTTTTTTAAATCCCTCTCTCCTTACACACAGAGCGCATCGTAAGCTCTGTATAGGAAGACCGAGATAACAAACCCACCAAGTGTCACATCCAATTCATTCTTCTTCTCCCGTATCCCCCACTCAAAGTACCAGGGCTCGTGTTACATAATTGCATTAGTGCTCTCGGGCCAATGGCTGCGCTCGTTAGCGTCGTTGTGATGCAATCTGGAGAACACACGGCCCTCTGTTGTTTGCCGTATGGGCAGTGAGTGGGCACGCAGGGTCAGTGTGTTGACCTCTCCTGTCCATTCTTACAGCCTGAGGGGAGGGGGTCCGCTAATGAGTGACAAGGTTGAGCAAACAAGGCTGATAACGGAGACTTTGTTGCAAGTGGTTGTTGTTCAACTACTGGCAGTAATGTGCTGGTAAAACAGTAACAGGGCACCGACAAAACATTCCTGCATCTAACAACAAATACTTTAGTGCTTGTGTGAGAGGATTAAAACTGTGTTCTACTTGGGGATTGTACTGTAAAGTTTCTTTTTTTTTCTTCTTTTTTTAAAGCTCCGTTAAAGAGCATTTATTCAGATTTTAATGGCGTGGCCAGGTATTTAACATACTTCTAACAGGCTGGAGTGTGAGGCCTAAACCGTTTCATGGTTCGAGTAATCCGCTTTTCTAAAGTGAAATCCAGGTCAGAAGTTTCTAAAGCTATGTAGCAAAGGCAGCATGCTGAAACAATAGCACCTCAATCATATGAATGGGAAATGACCAGCATATTACCAGGAATCACTGTGATGTGGCTATTAAATGATTTTTAACACCACTGCTCAGCAAAGATTTTGCCTCCGTGTTAAAGTGCTTAAAATCACCGTGACATGGATTAGTCATCACTTTCTGAACATAATATTTAAATCTGACTTTGTTGCCAACATGATGAGAGGTTTTATTTTTCATTACTTTATTAGGACATTTCTATTTGTGGCTAATTGATGCCGAGATACTTGAAGTTTTAAATTAAGCATAGACAAAAACTTGTTTTGATTTATGCTGTTGATTATTTGGAAAAGGAAAAGGTTATAAGCTCTTAAAGCCTCCTCTGTAGCTTTATTAAAAGGCTTATAAACTATTTAAATGTTTAATTTTAGTTTGGGTTTTTTTTACGTTTTGTGGGCTAACGTGGCTACAGTGTCCATTTAAAGCACCGTGGGCAATTCTTTTTACTATTTTGATTCTTTCGTTTCTCTTACCACAATCCCACAATCCCCACATTTTTACAACATTTAAAAAACGCTAACTTGGCTCCGTTTCAGTAATTAGGAATGAAGCAATGTTAAATCTTGCCTTTTTTGGAGGGGTTGTTGTCCCTGTCGGTTTGGTTTCAGGCTCGTCTTGACTGAGATTTATGTTGAATCTCCCAGGACCTTCTGTTTCCCTGTTTAAAAAAGGAGTTTGTTTTCTCTGATTCCTCCTAAATAGGTTTTCCAGATTTCTCTGTTTGCTGCTGTTGTATCAGCATCAGATGCACTGGCCTGGCTGTTCCTGCTGCTACCTGTGTAGCATCCCTACAGGTTATAAACAGAGCGCACATTCCAGCTCGTGTCCCTTAATATTTCTGCTACAGTATTTTGTTTTTCACTTCTTCTTTTTTTTCCCACTGGAGCTTGTAACAAGCATTTTGAACACTGATATAGCTGTTTTAACACTTTGCAATATGCGTATCCAGTAAGATAAACTTATCTCACTTCTATTATTTTTGCATTAAAATCAGATCAGAGTGGTTGTGAGAGTACAACGCCCTCAAATTCTGGGTATCTATTTAGTCACCACGAGTTTTGTGGCAGAATGTGGGGAAAATTCAATACACTCACCAGGCTGCCTCTGACTTTTGGTGATGTAAGGAGACCGCTGTCAGGTTTTTACTTGTGTGACTGTGCCATTAACTTGGTATAAATTAAAAAGGTAACTTTGTCAAGTTACGTGTGTCCATTGATGGTGTTTTTGTTTTTTGTTTTTTTCTCAGTTGAACTGATTTTATATAAGTTTGCTCGGCTAAAATTATTTCGGGATACTTAATCCCCGGAGTGTCAAATCATTTATAATTTTTGATATTTGGTGCCCCAGTATTGATGCACTGTTGATATTCAAAATATTAATATTTCAACACTGTGTTGTATCAAACATTTTTCCCCACCCCTAGAGTGCAGTCGGGCACATTTAGTTGGTCTCCCCACAAAATAAAGAGTAATAATAAAACTGGTTTATTTAATTTATGCAATTTCTGTGCACAAATCTCAACTGTAAACAGACAAGAAGTCAAAGAAGTTTATTTTGTCAAAACAGAGGCCCAAAATGTCAGGGTCACTTTATATGGAGAAGCACACCCAGCATCACCTTCAAGTAAGCAGCCACAGCCAGACTAAGCTGGACATAAAGCCTTTGTCCACCAGTTGATATATAGTTGTTCTGGTTTTATAACATCATATGAATAATGAATCTGGTCAGCTCTGTTTATTCTTATCATTTCTGTGTAAAATACGGAGATTTAATATGCTGCAAATGCTACCTATTAAATGTATTGATTACTCATAGGCCAATAAATCTATCATATACAGCAGACTTGGTATATTGAATTACATATTTTTTTCCCAAGACCAATTGCTTGATTAAAGAGTAGGTACAGTTTCAGCCAACCAGGATTGTCATTGGTTTAAATTTGGCCTTAATGTTGATGTAAATGTAATTAACGCTGCCACTGAAGCAGGCTGGCTTCGTGTTCTGCAGGACTGTGTGTACACGGACTTTCTAGTTGTATATGAAACACAAAGGTGTGGTCGGTACAACTGTTTGTTTTGGTCTCAGATGTTCCTCTAGTGTATATTCGGGGTCATGTGCAACACTTCTAAGAGAGTTTAGTCTGTTGACATTTTGTGAATGTATCTTAGTGAGTGAGGCTGACATCATCTCATCTTTAATGACCATTCGCTCTCGCCTGGCGATTTTCCTCATACACACACTTCTGTATAATCTTGTAAAGCAAAGAAGTGTGTTTATAATTATTTGTTTCAATGCTATTATAGCTTATAAGGAAACATCATCAGTCCTAATAAGGTCATAGGCACGGGATATTAAAAAGTGCTTCTCTCAGCCTTTTAAGTACTCCCCTAGACTAGTAGATGGTGGCATGTTTATTCTTAAGACTCTTTTTTGTTTATGTCAAAGCAGTCAGTGACTAATGGTTTTCTGATTAATGCTTTTTGAGGGCATATCTTTATTTTTCACAGCATCCTAGCTAAATGACTGCTTTTTTGTTAAAGTTGGCAAAGACACTCGTTCCTTCCGGTCTCTAGCGGTCCAGCTTTGTTGTTGCGTCTCCGCTCAGATTTTATGAGATAATTAAAACAGCGGTCAGATTACACATGGGAGTTCCCATACATGTACTCAAACTTATCAGTTGTTTTCAGAAGGACATTTGTGTCAACACTTTATCAAGTCAACAATATTAAAAGTCTTCCTGTTTAAGGGAAGGAAAATTAGGAAAACAGCTCATGGTAAGAAGCTCAGAATAGCAAAAATGGTTTTCTAGTACTGACACAAAACAGCACAAACTTCCTCTTACAGTAACAGTCTCCTGTCTATACAGAGTTTAAGCCCTATTAGTCCAGGTAGGTCTCAGAGGGCCACTCAGCAGACTAATGAGATTTGATGGCCCTGATTCTGGACATCACAGCTTTCTGCAGCTTATAGCTCTGAGTTGTATATTTGCCGTCCCACAGCTATTATACTCAGTAATTATATACACACTGGTCTCCAGAGCGGCCAACCGATGTCTAAATTACAGTCAGTGGAAAAACCACGTCAAAGTAAAAAAAAAAAAAAGTCTAGTAAGAAACTTAACATACCAACATGATTTGGCCTTTAAAAAGTAGTGCAGGAATTGAAAGCGTCTTGCTGGAAAATAAAGTCAGTTTCTTTATTATTGAGTATTTATTTAAGCTTTTGAGAACTTTGAGTATCAGATGTTTGGTCTGTCGGCATTTATTACCAGGCTTCCTTTTCAAGCAACACAGTAAGCATTTTGGAGGAGTGTTTGCAGAATTATTATGAAAACTTTTTTCAAACTGAGTGAGGCACATGCTAAAATGCTGCTAATGGTCTAATCCCAGGCTTTAGACAGGGTCGCTAGATTGTATTTAAAAGCTTTAAAAAGGTCTATATTGACAAGTAGGCAGAGTTGAACTGAGGTGTTGAGCCCAGAGCGTTTTACTTCCACTGTCTAGCCTTAATATTACACCACGGCCACAGCTGCTGTGTCGCCGCTGATCTGTCCCCAAGAAACATGATGCTGTTTATAATCTGACCATCATTTGGACGCCGACAGCCTGCGACGCCAGACCCATGATTTACCCCTGGGTGCCTGCGTGTGTGTGTATGTGTGCATGTTTGTTTCTGAGAGCAAGATTTATGAGGACACAGGGTATGAGGGTGAGGATTAGGTCTTGAGGGACAGAAAGTATGTTGCCTTCATGTTTTCTTCATGCAGTCGCCCAAATATTAGGATGTTATTTGCTAACCAAAATTAGCCGTGTTTGGAAAAACAAAGCAGGGAATGTGGATAAATATTTCAAAGACATGGTGCTTGAAGGTTATGTCAAGAAGAATACAGATTAAAAAGAATTTGTCAGCAAGCATAAAACATTATTCCTGATCCCAGCTCTTATTGGTGGTGAGCAGGAGACATCTTGTACTTTAATGTATCTATTTAATGTACTCTTCTTTCATTCCAGCTCAGTGTGAATTTGCTTATGTAACTGTGTTACTGTGGGTCTATGCCACTCTGAAGCAGATCGACACAGGGCTGAGCAGAGGAAAGTATAGTAAAAATAATATTGTGTAACTCTAAGTGATAAAAGATTCAGTACTAAAAATCTCAAAGCCAGAGTAAAATATCTGTAAGTTATGATGATAAAGATCTGTGGGCAAAATAAAAACCCTTAGCTGATTTATATTTGGCTCACCTCAACTTGTTGTACACCTTGTGAGCATTTTGAGCTCACTGTGTAAATGCTACATTTTATCCTTTTGCACTTATGCCTCTACAGTGCATGCTGAATCTCCCCCATTGTTAAAGTGACTACCCTTGAGCTGGATTTTGAATTTTGGGAAGTGCAGGAAGCAAAGATTAGTCCAAACACAGTTATAGTACACCTGATGGTCTCAGCCTGGGGGGAAAAGTGACGATGCAGCTGAAAACTGCTTCTGCATCGCTGCTCTCATCAACGATGATGCTCCTTACAGTCAAGTGAGAAGCATCATCAGGTCAAAAGGGAGAACCTTTATTGGGTGATTGGCCAAATTTAGGTAAGGCTTCAGTCACACTGGCTTAGGCTGTTTGGCGACCCCCCTGGCAGCCTCTGGTTGCTGGAGTCTATTCCCCAAGTGCTGGCTGGAGGTATCTGTCTGATGCCTGCCAACATCAGCCGAAAAGTGGTTGTTGTGCAGTTGTCTGTAGTTTGCAAGGAAGATGCCATTTATCTACAAACACTTGCTGTCTACTCTCCAAGTTTTAAAACTTTGCAAAGTCCAACACAAACTGGAAACAAAGATTTTTTGCCTTCAGAGTAAAAGTTGTGCATAACTGCTTCCAACAAGATGTTTTAAAACATTTACCATGAAGGCAAGCAGTCTCCATCTCCCGTTTGCATCACACTTATTAGTTTTACTATTGCTTAAAAAGTAGTTTGTCAGTATTTGAAGAAGATTCTGTGTCTTCAATGGGCAACCAAAGCAATCACAAGAAGGTTTGTCATGCAGCACTGTATACCCCTGCAACCAAACCAACTGTCAACACCATCCCACAACACGCTTTTCCCTTGTGACTACCCGGTATGTCCCGGATCTGGCCCTCACAATGTGCTTACACATGGCCCACATACCGCAAAGAATGACGGCCCTTTGGTGGCCCAGATCTAGTTCGCCAGTGGTGGCCCACACATGGACCAGCACAAGGCTAGTTGCAGACAAACTGCTGGCCCTGTGCTGGCCCAGAACAGTTTAAGCTCTGGCCCCTCATGTCCACACCTAATGTGTACCTTATCAAGCCATGTAATAAAAACATGTGCCGAAACATAATAGTGCAAAAGTAACATGACGAAACACTATTCAGACAGTGAACTGATTCTTCTATAGCGCTTTTTATACGCTACCGAATAACTCAAAGTGCTTTATCCGACATGCCACATTCACCCACTTTCTCTAAACTGAGTGCTTCCTAACTACATTTATACTCTTGACATGCAGTCTGGAGGAGCCAGGGATCAAACCACTAACCTTCTGATCAGTAGGTGACCTGCTCTACCTCCTGAGCTACAGCCAGTTAGTGGTAAACATGAGTAAACCCTCACTAGATTTTGGATAAAGTGTAGACTCACAAACCTGTCAAACATGCATTTAAAATGCTGGCTACCATAGCAGTATAGTATTACAATATGGCATTTGGGTCTTCTAACTAAAATAGGAAAATAGGAACCTAAATAGTGCCATCTACGCCAGGTCTGGCCCATATCTGAATGACGTAACACTTACCGTGCCAGAAGTCAGCCAGCAGTGCCGGCTTGACACCAGATCTGGGCCAGACCTGTCTGCTATATGTGTAGTGGTTACCAGGGGTCTCTGGTCTATAGACCTGCATCAATTAATTGATGCAGGTGCCTGATTGTCACCAACTGGGCTTTAGCTCTGTGTGACTGTGTGGGGCCCACAACATTTACATCACACCTTGTGCATTTCTTAAAACCATTAAAAGCATTCAAATAGAATTTGTTGACAGGAAAATAAAGTGCCTGTGATGGTGGACGTGTTTCACTGTATTGGTGATAAATGACTGTTTTTAACCATAAAGAGTATTTTTCTTCTTGTTAAGACTGGAGTTGTGAGCATGGTCTAATACACTATGTACTAAAATGTTGGGTCATCCATCTCGTGCCACTCATTACTAGAGCCAACTGCTAAGGCAGCTTACACATATATGTCAGAATACGGTTGCATACCTTCTCCCAAATAAGCACCAGTAAATGACAGCTGAAATTATCAGGACTTTACATGCGTGCAGAGAGGCGCTGAGCTGTCACAGTGGTGAAACAAATGTCTGATGATACATGTGTTTTGTCAGTGAATATAATTTGTTTCATATTTTTAACAAACTGGCAACGTACAGCTATGGGGCACATAGCTCAAACATCTGTGCATTTCTCCCCTCAGCTCTAAAGATAGAAAGACAAAGAACAGAAGAGTTAAACAGAATTAGGCAGTTGTAGCAATGTAAGTCTGATTTATTTGGATAACAGATGTGCTGTTTGCTTTGTCAGTTGTAAATTCACACTTTCAAATCAAATAACTTATAAACATTTCAAACGAATGAGTCTGTTAAATGCCAGAAAACATTTTTTAGAAATCATTTATTGCTGTTTCTCAGTGAAAAATGATTTATTTTATGTTTACAAAATCCTGCTATGCACACAGCCTGCCATCATTTCTCAGAGTGAAACAAAGCCAAATTAGTGAGCACATTAAAAACTAATCACAGTCATATGCTTGGTGCTGTTTCAGTGCGGATAAAGCAGGTACCACGCTACAGTTTTGTGTTGTAACACTGGCATCTCCAAAATCTGCTTTTGAAGTTTTACCCTCAGAGATCAATTTGAGGTTTTGGATTTGAAACTGTTTGTCGCTTTCTAAAATACTTTGTGTTTTGTTTTGTTTTTCAGGAAAGTGTGTGCCCCTGCTGTCGATCAGTAACAAGTGCTCTCCAATATGAATACAGGTACAGTATGTATGCAAAAACAAGTACAAAGTGCAGCATTTACAGGATTGATGGGAGGTCCCTCATCCATCTGTCCTATCCATGTTCATTTGCTTTTGTTTGGCAGAGTTAAAATATTTGGTCATGTGGTTTATCAGCCATGACAGTGTAGTGGCTGATTTTTTTTTTTTATCTAGTGAGCCTGTCCATGTTTCATGACTTAATGTAACTAGTGTAGCAGGAACTACCACAAAGGCAGCTTAGGGAAGTCTGGCAGGTGTTTTTGTCTGTCTGTATAAATGCATGTGGACAGATTATCTCAACACAATAGTGTCACAACTGCAAGATAGTGTCTTATAACTTTAAATGGTAAATGGTCTGTATTTATATAGCGCTTTACTAATCCCTAAGGACCCCAAAGCGCTTTACATTTACAGTCATCCACCCACACACACACACACACATTCACACACTGGTGATGGCAAGCTACATTGTAGCCACAGCTGCCCTGGGGCGCACTGACAGAGGCTTACCGGTGGGTAAGTGACTAATGAAGGCCTATATGAAAGATGAGAAAAATGGGACAAATATAACAAGAAAAGGCATGTTTTACCGTTCTGCCTGTCAAAATGTCATGATCATAAAATATTTAGTTTTGGATTTTTAAATTTTTTTTTTTTGGTAATAACCAAATTCAGAATGACCTGGGCTCACTGGATTTCAAAACAACTAATGTCTCACTTTATCTGTTGTAAATATTTAGGTTAGTGTAAGCTAATGCAGTAAAACATTTTGATTTTGATTTATTCACTTTTGCAGTTATGCTGTTTGCACAGCTTTTCCCTCATTTTTCTATGAGCTCCAGTAGAAATCAGCTACTTGAAATGCATGTGCTTTGCCTCCACTTGTTTGCAATATTGCTACTGTAATTATTATTTTCCCAGCTGAATGCATTTGTTTATGGCAGTGTGTGCACAAGCATGTGCATGTATGCTTCTGCTTTTGCCTCTACGCTCATCTGCTTGGCTGTGATTTCTCAGATAGCGGAGGATATGCTCGCAAAAGTGTGGCCTTGTCACTCATGCTCTCTCCCATGAAGAGGGTCCAGAGCTCACCAAATCTAGCCACAGGTATTAACACTCACAAACGTACAATTAAACATAACTATTTCCCTAAATAACACGAATGAAAGGCCACTGCAAGTAATGGCTGGGCCAAACTATTGGTCAAGGACATGAGGTAGGTCTAAGTGGCTTGTTGTTGTTAAAAATCCAGTTATGGCTTGAACATATTTGAAATACTTTGAAATAGGCTGTGGCTGCCTCGGTATGCTTAAGCAATGTTTGGATTGTGGGATGCTATTTTTTCCTAATCAGTTCATTGTGTAATTCTTTCATTTCCTTTTGTTCATTTCCTTCTTTTGCTTCCCAAATCACTCATAAATCATATTTGTACCTTCCTGCTGTTATTCTTTTGCTTCTTCGTGAAAGCGATATTATGTTCTCACGTCCCACAATGTCTTCTCTCTGTCCGTGTGTCTATATTACCTGAATGGTTTTAAAGAGGTTTTTTTTAATATGTGTTTCTTTGTTTTGTTTCTTTTTGGTCAGGCATTGCACTGTTTCCTTGACCTAAGCTAAAGTATCCTCAGATACTGTGTGTGTACAGAAAAAGGCATCTTTAATGAAATGAATGTGTCATTAGATTCACCGCAGAGTACAATTGTTCGTGAGTTCAGTGTTAAATTACATTACAGTTATTTGATTTTAGTTTTAGTCATGAAACCAGGCAAGTTCAGTCATTGGGGCAAATGCTGATATTTTTATGTCATGACCTTGAAATGCAGAAGTAATAATTTTGGCATAGATCTTGATTTTACAGCTTGATAACTGTCTCTGTATAGTCTCCATAGTCTTGATTTCTTCCTTTTAGATTATTTAGTCAAGTCAAGCCTTTATTGTCACTTCAACCATATACAGTTTGTACACAGTGAAGCGAAACAACGTTCCTCCAGGGCCAAGGTGCTACATGCAACATAAGTTTACAACATAGATTAACTGAAAAACACTAACCTAGCTAACTAAAGACAGGACAAACTGACCTAACATAAATTACAACATAAATTAACAAAAAAAAAAAAAAAGCTGACTATCTAACTAAAACTAACTAACTACGTAGGTAGTGCAGGAACAGTAAACATAAAAAGTATTGTGCAAAAAGAGCATTTACAGATTGATGTGTAAGTCCAGTCTCAATGCTTTGAGGTAGTTGAGTTGAGTGATAGTGTGTGTGAGTGTGTGTGTGTTTATCAGTTCAGTCCCTTTTTGTTGAGGAGACGGATGGCTTGTGGAAAGAAGCTGTTGCACAGTTTGGATGTGTGTGCCCGAATGCTTCGGTACCTTTTTAAAGTTCACTCCAAGACCTTTTTAGGTTATCTCACATATTTCCCTTAAGCTACAACTTGCATTTCTTGAAGTGGCTCTTAGTAGATTTTAACGTCTGCTTTAGACGATGGTCCTGTTATAGCGTGAAGTGTGAAAATTGCTTCAAGAATTAGTTTTCTATGTCCTCCATCCTTTAAGCTGATGGGAAAATAACCTCAAGAGGAAACCCGCTGACACGTTGTAGCATGCAGGGGGGAAAAAAATCACTAGCTGTTAAAAATGCAGGAGAAGCAGTTCTCGGTAATTAGGTGTGAATTGTATCTTCATGGTTAAAGCTTGTTTAAAATGTTTGCACAGTAGGTGTATATTGGAGTTTGTTACAGAGATGAATGTAAGGAACACTCAGCCATGTTGCTTATTATTGCTGTCTTTTTTGTTTTCCTCAGGGAGTGATTCTCACTCATCGGACTTGGGTAAGTGCCTGATCTTTCTGGTGATTTCTGGTGGACAATCCTATAAAACATCCCACATGAGCCCAGCAAACCTGATCAGAAAACATTAGAGTACATGATGGTAATATTACTAAATTTATCTTCAGATTCTTGGCGGTCACACAGCGTAACAGACGGCCTTAAAAACGGAGATGCTAGCAGCTCATCGCTTGCTGCCAAAGGCTTTCGCAGCGTCAGACCCAATCTGCAGGACAGAAAGTCCCCCTCACAGGTAAAATCTCATTCACAGTACACTCAGGCATTTATTCCTCTGTTATTGCTATTTATACTTTAATTACAAGAGTAATTTCATGATGTCTGGTGCTTCTGTTGGCTTTTGAGTGTCTGAGGGGGGAAAAAGTTATTTTTAATGTCATTATGATTTTGGATAATACAGATATAATTCTGGAGGATGGATATTAAAGATATATTGTTGTTGTATTCTGAAACATATACTTTAAACTTTCTGATCTTATGCTTTGTGCTGATTATTTTTTTCTGTTTTGTTTTGTTTTTCTTTTTTTGCTATTTGAACATACATTGGTTGCCACTTTCTAATTGGCTAACAAGGATATCAGTCCTTTGCCATTGCCACCCCCCAGGAAAGAGAGTTTTCACTTCTCGCCTGCTGGCACTAATTCTCAAAACTACAATTCCCTTATTGGCCTGGCTAATGATTTGAGTCCTGGAATGCTAACAATCACTAAAAACGAGCAAGCAGTCTTGAAAGAATCCTACACTGTAAGAAGCACCTCATCCTACTCATACTCAGAAACCAGTACAAACAAAGTCCAGCAGCTGAGTGAGCCAGTTGTCTCGAATGACACAAGCAATGCTAGGGCGTCTGGTACCGCTAATACACAAGAACGTAAGGTGTCTTCCCTTACCCTAACCCCTGTCACCATCCCTGACCCTCCTGCACACCTCAATTCTTGTGTTGATCCCCAACCTAAGACCCAAATCACCGGCTCCCCTGCACCCACTTCCTCCCCTCCACAGAGAAGTCCCATCCAATCTCATCCCGTGACACAGACTACTTCAATTTCTTTCCAATTAGACACAGAGAATAAAAACAATCCTGCATCATCTAAGACAAACCCCAAAGTGGAACTCAAGGTCTCAGATCAAACCAAAGCTCCAGCTCCATCCCAGGTGGAGAAGACGAAGCCTCCTCCTGCAATCCCACCAAGACCTTCCCCTGCAGAACTGTTGGTACATAACTGACTACACAGTTGTGTTCATTTTAAGGTCCTTTTAATCCAGTCACTGGATTTATGTCTTGGTGACATCAAGACTGATTAAAGGGTAACACACCAACTCCATCACATCACTAGGATGCAGCAGGTCCCCCGGAAATAACAAAAGAATCAAGCTACTATTATAATGATGGCCCAAATTCTAAGAGAAAAAGAGATAAAATAGCTTATTTTCTTATATGTTCAGTCTGACTGTGGCATTCTGTTAAAGCAGATATAACGTACGTGTTTTGATGCATGTGTTCTGCTACTTGTGTGTGTTGCCCTTTAGTTTATTCTTGTTCTTGATAATACTTTCCACCGAACCAAACAGTGATTCTACAGTTGTGTGAACTTGTACTGCGTAATAACCAAGTGTGTAATATGTTGTACAGTTAATTACCATGTAATCTGGTGCTTGTTCTGTAAAGTGTGAACTAACAGAACATCTTCAATTTCCAGTATTAATGTGTTCAGAAGAGGGTGCTGCAGCTTTACGACACAGTGTGGTTTCACAATAGTAATTCACATGTTGTCACATGTTATTTTTACACATCCCTTTTGACACCATGTCTAATAAATTATATCACTAAGCACTCTCCTCATTTCCTCCTTTTCCAATGAATTACCTTTTATTTCAACCTCAGGGGCCTCCCTCGCCTGACCCCACAGCACGGCACTCCCCCTATCGCTACCACAGCTCAGAGTCACTTGACTACCTGTCAGGTCTAATGCCCAAGGCACTCTCACCCACTCCGTATGTCCCAACTGGAGCTGGTGGCACGGCGGGTGCAGCCAGCGGGCCAAGCCACGCCACAGTCAGCAGTGTGAGCTGTGCCTCGCCCTCGGCTTCCCCCGTTACAGTGTCAGCTCTCAGCCACTACTCGTCATCCACGGCCGGTCTGCTGGACGAGCTGCAGATCTGTAGCCTGGACTCACCTATCGCCTCACCCACGCCATCGCCCACTCTGAGCCATGTCTCTACCTACACGCCTGCTGCTGGCCGTGATGATGTGCTAACAACCTCTGTGGCCTCCACTGCTGCAGCAGCCGCTTTCACTAATGTAATTATCCAAGTCACCTCTATAACATACATCATTACCAAGAACAGTTGCTTCCCACGCTCCCTCCACTCATTTTGATGGCTGAATCAGAACTCTACAAAGTGTGTGATCACTACCAATTTTTAACTTTCACTAACTGTTGGCTACACCCTACCTGTCAGATATTCAAATTAAATCCAGCCTCTTCGTACCCTTATTATGTTACTGTCTGTACTCATTCAAACATGTCTATGCGTGTCTTTATTTCTCCTTCTTTTGTCATTTTTGCCATCGTGTGCAATTACACTGTTTCTTAAGGCCAGTTCATATCAAAAATTCATGATGCCATGAAGTGATTTTTCTGAGGTGAAGGTGAAGCACTCTGCTGGAAGCCATTAGCTACGGGTTATTAGCGTCTAAAAGGACTGAACTCGTGTTCTTTTTTTGTTTGTTTTTTTTTAGCACTGCAGCATGTGTTTGGACCATAATTATGTGGCCATTGAGCTCATTATATTACACTATGTGTAGACATATTCTACTTTATTGTTTCTCTATATTATGCTAGGAGAACATGCATGTGTATGTTGTGTTTGCAGTTATGCAAGTATGGTGTTGAAAGCAGTAGATTTCATTTTGTTAAACTTGTTTCTTAGTATTTTAATCTAACATTTGCCTTTGGGGAGAGCATGCAGTGCCTTGCAAAAGTATGTAACCTCACTGCTAATCTCTCTGTGGATAACAAGTTTCTCCAAAAGTATACTAAATACAGTATCCTTCAAACCTTTTTTCAATGAGATATACAATGTTACCCTGAGAAGTTAGTCATTGTTGTTGTTTCTTCCTGTTAAAAGGGAGTTTTTCCTTCCCACTGTCATAGGGACATGCCCAGAATTTTATAAAATATGAAAATATTAAAATTCATTTTCTAAAAGGTAGCTTTTATTGGTTTGCAACGTTTTCTGTGCAAGTATTGGTTTTGCTGAGGGTAGTGCAGGCAGGCAGTGTCATTTTGATATCAATCTCACTTATCTCTTACAAGCTATGTATCAAAATAACTAAGTGTGTGTGTGTGGGGGGGGTATTGTTTGTTTGTTTTTGGTTGGTTTTTTTTAACACAATAGTATTATAAGCCAAGCACACTCAAATGAGCAATTAATTTTTTTGGTAATTATTAATGATTGGGTGTACTGTTCAAAACCTGAAACCAGAGTCAAAGATGATGGTGCTCTCGCTCCGTGGTACATCCCTCTTGTTTCACCATGAATCTTTGGTGTGAACAGGCAAACTTTAAAACCAAAATGCAGTGCTATGAAAAAGTAATCGCCCTTCATGATTTTATAGATCTTTTTTTATTTCTTAGACGTTTCAGAAAACTATAACTATGCCACCCACAGCAACAATTACTGCAGTCAAGCATTTGTGATAACTGTCAATGAGTTTTTCAGATCGCTATGAAGGAATTTTGTCCCACTCTTTGAAGAATTATTGCAATTTAGCAACTTTGGAGGGTTTCCAGCATGAACAACCTGTATATAATCATGCCTTAACCTCAATGAGATTGAAGTCCAGACTTTGCCTTTTGTTTTGTTTTTTTGTTTTGTTTTGTTGGTTGTCTTTTGTCTCCAAGACTTTAGGTAATATTTTCCCTAAAGTCTTGGGGACGATGAAGATGTTTTCTGGTAAACATGAGACCGGTCACTGTGTTATTTTGGTCAGCAATGATTTGCTCCTTGGAACTCTCCCATGGATTCACTTGTTTCTCTTAATAAAGTAAATCATCATATAAAAACTGCATTGTTTTTACATAGGTTATCTTTTTCTAACATCAAAATTTGTTTGATGATATGAAACATTTAAGAGTGACAAATATAGGAAGAAAAACCCCCCAAAACAAAACTATGAAATCAGGAAGGGTGAAAAGAGTTTTCACAGCACTGTGCAGTCTTATTATTGTTTATCAGTTAATGTAACTTCTTCCTATGGCACATTGAATGGGAAGAGCATCCCATTGTAAATATATCATGTTGACTTTCTTGTTTATGTCAGATGTTTGTTAACTAATTAATGAGACGTGTCCTTTTTTTTTGTCTTTTTTCATGTATTTTATGTACACTGTGACATCAGTGAGCGATCCTTCCCCCCACTAACTGTCTTCATGTTTTAGTCCCTTCAGATTCACAACTTACTGTGAATCACATTCACTATATGTTCACGTCCATCCACTCTCAATCAGAACTGGTTCTTTTACCCACTCTGATTGGAACAATGTGATGACTAATGTTGGATGGTAAGACTTTGTAGTAGCCATTGCTAATAAACCACAAATTGATTATTAATTAAACTTTACTAAATTGTTAATTTACTGTAAACAAATGATGCTTAACAATGTTAACATTGTTGTAACTTAAATTTAGTAGTTGTTATTTTATGATGACCCCAACACAAGCAACATTTTATAAACTTTTGCTATTTGTTTATTGCAAAACCACATTAGCGTTTGGTAATGATTAACAGAGTTTTGTTACTGATGAGGGAGCCTGTTCTCACTCCCGGTGGATTAAATATTGCTGTTGTTGTGGAAGTATTCCATTAAATATTCAACTGTGCAGGTGTCTCACATGTATGCACAAGGTGTCCTTTAGCCTTGGTCTTATATTTACCCCAACCAGAACCTTTTCATAAAAATATGCAAGTATTTTTGAGGACCTGCACCAAACCAAACAGCAAATGTAAACAACAAGTGACAATAAAACTAAACTCTGAAAGAGACGACACAGACGTCACTCTCCAGGTTCCCAAGTCTTGTGATTTTTACTCCACCAGTATCCATCCTGCCTACTTATTAGCTCCTAATAACTTACAACTTTATAATGACCAACTAGGCTTACAAACCAATTATTAACCAATAACTGAACTTTGCTTTTACAGTTTCATTTTTTTTCAAGCAGTAAATGCTTTTTAAGTATCAACTCTTAATTAGCAATGGTTACCATGAAGTGTTATCTGGTGGCTAATCCTTTTGTTTCCACGATTTATTTATTTGTTTTTTAATCTATTATACTAAGCCAATGTTATAAGTCTTTATGACCGTAAGTAGTGTAGATTTTGTCTGCTGTTGGTGGTTTTCTTACGCTGTCTGTTTCTGGGTTTTGGGGCACTCCTAGGGCCAGGTCCTTTCTCACGCAATGAATGGAAGCACTAGCCATCCACATAGGCCGCTGTCTCCCCCATCTTATCCTCCACCCCCTGTCTCACTCCACACTGGGCTTCAGAGACAGAGCAGGAGTTCAGGTGAGTCACTCTTCTTTACAATGTAACTGTGTAAACATCAAGGTGATAAGTAAGGTGTATATATCAAAGTCTTAGGATTCATATATAATCTATATCCATAGCAGTCTGTCCATTACAAAAATTAAACTGGAGCCTGAGGAGGACCTGTATTTGCAGAAAATTTTCTAAATCACTAACACGTGTGTCTCCTCTTTCTCTGCTTCCTTCTTGGATCTAGAGGGCAGCGAAACAGTCACCAGAGAGTCTGTGGTGTCAGGGCACACCAGCATCAGCAGCACTGTGCCCATTGCCCGTTTCTCAGAAGAAGAAAAGAAGGTGTCTGTCATTAAAGCCCCCCATTACGAAGGCATCGGCCCAGTTGATGAGTCAGGCATTCCTATTGCCATCCGCACGGTGAGAGAACTCGTACAGGGAGCTCAAAACATTGCTTTCCAGTAGACCTCTTCTCGTAGACACTGTAGTAAAGCAGAGGAGTTTCTTTTAAGCCATTTTCGCCTGCCTTCTTGTGTCAACAGGTTTTTTTAAGAAAGGAATTACTTAAAGCTGTCAGCAGCTTTTGACCCCATGTTCAAAGACTCTTTCCCACTTTCACTATCTCAGTTTCACTTCCTTCTGCATGCTAGTCATGAAGACGGGCTCAAACAAGGTCTTTGCTTTGGTACTACAAGGTCCTTGCTGATTGCTTGTCAAGGAGCGTGTCCCCGTGTGTTATCTCTGTCAAGGCTTTCCGTGTATTAACACTTCACTCAGTTATCGGTTGGTTGAAGAGCAGCATTTAAAAGAATGCACGCTGAGCTACAAAATGAGAGAAGGAGAAATGTGGAGAATAAGAGACGAGCAATAAACGAAAAGACTTGAAAAGAGACGAAAACAGGAGAGAAGAAAAACAGATGCTCCTTGTTTTGAGCGGGCAAACATTTTTGTGGCCACTCTATTTGGTAACCGTGGAGAGTGAAGTGGTAATTGGCGCGTCTCTTGGCTGTGCCAGTACTGCGTGCACAGTCACACACTCTTTCTCTGTGGAGCCAAACTGCCTCCTCTCTGACTGGAATCCAGGCACATTGTTTAGTGCTACTGAATAAAGAGAGGATTAAGTCTCTCTGCCATTTGATGGGTCTTTTTTAAGTGTCTGTTAGATCTATACTGTTTACACAAAGGCACACATACCAGGGTCTCTCCTTGATTTTCCAGCCACAGCAAGCAGAGCCCCCGCTTTGGTTTTGTACCAACAAGGATTCGACACCTTTGTGGTTCCAAACTGAACCTGCTGAGGCAGCTTTACTTGAACAAACACACTGACACTCATACCAAAACAAACTGACATAGTGGTCATTCAGGTAACCGATAGTGTATCATTTGTGGCTATTTCGGCTATGCATTTGAATATTCTGGCTATTTACATACTACATACTGAATATGTAGACGTTTACATTTCTTAAATGATAAAAAATCATGTTTTTGTTTTTTAATTGCTCATTTTAGAATATTACTAAAGTAATTACCCGTGCTACAGTATTGTTTGTGCTGTTGTAGTCATGAAGAAATGCAGAAAACAGGAGTGGTAGATATGGGTTATATGCTAAAAATGGGTCATTTTTAGCATAATAATAGTGTCATGAAATAATAATGTATCATGCATATTTGAGTTTTGTGTATATATACATTAAATGTTATTCTCATCAAATTAAAAACTATAGGACCTATAAGATGATTTTAAGGGAACATAATGCTAAAAATTAGTATTTTATAGCCCTTTTGGTTGCTTGCTAAAATGGCGATATAATAGCTGATATAATAAAACCATTAAGAGCCTAAGTTTTACCTGTCTGCAGAGTTTGGTTGTTAAAGGTCCCTGAGGAACTTGACACAAACAGAGGTTCCACATATTATCCACATATTTGAATACTAGCCTGGCCAAATAGTGAAAAAATCTGTTTTTTTCACGTTATGTGGTTGTTTAAAAAGTTGTCTTTCTTTTCATATGTATATATTTTTTTTGTATTTAGGAGGCTCGTATGGTTATTGAATATTATCAAAATTACTGGCAAGCTGGTGTTCCGAAGCTCTCTAAACAAAAGACTATCTTAACCTTTTAAAATGTTAACAAATATCAAGTGAAAAACAGTCATGCAAGTTACAAACACATTTTTCTGTGAAAAGCAGCCATACAAGACAGGAGTCGCATGAATAAAGCAACTTGTGCGCAGACACTAGCCTGACATTAAATGTAGGAATGCATCAACATTGACTTTGACTATCAGCAAATAAAGTGACATTTAACAATTTCAGTATCTGTTTGTGTTCCTGCAGGTTTGCGTTAAACGTTGGCCAAGATTTCGTAGATGGTGCTTACTTAATTAACAGAAAACAAAAACACACAAGCAGCCATGACAGCGTAACCTTATTGGCAAACCTAAATATTTCTCTTGGATAAGACATGCTCTCAGTTTTATTCTTTATATAGTTATATTAGTTAAATAACTTATAGTATTTATGGTATTTATATTACTTATGTTATCCCTCTGTGAAGTATAAATGTCTAAAAAGGCTTACTTTCAGCTTTAGAATGTCCCATAAAAGGTTGTGAGTCCTTTTATAGTTTCTAAATTCAGCCTTCGTGTTTGTGTTACATTTAACGGCACATAATTCTTTATGGTTATTTCTTTCTCTGCAGACGGTGGACAGGCCCAAAGACTGGTACAAAACTATGTTCAAACAGATTCACAAAGTTCACAAAGCAGGTAAGGGCTCTGCTGTAGCGTGCTGAAATTATGTGCAACGACTAGATTATTAGATATTTCATGCAGAAATGGCCATGTATGCAAGCTATTTGTATGCGTGTGCATTTTGTGTGTGTGTGTTTGCATGCCAGTTCTCGTTAAACCAAAATGACCCAGATGATCCCAGAGCCAGAGGTTGTTAGACTGGGAGCAACAGAGTGTGGAGAGGAGGAGGAATAGAGAGAAACCTCTAATAGACACAGAGCCGTCCTGGGAAATCTGCTCTAATTTTGTGGGCTTGACAGAATCACAGAATCAGTACAAGGCTTGTTTGTTCTAAACTGCTCAGCCTTCTGCTGCGAGAGCGCACAAAAAAACTCATGCACTCTCAGATACGCAGACTATTTCATGGGTGTATGTGCTGAGAACTCATCCAAAGGCTCATTATGGTCTTGATGCATTTTATTTTCACTGGAAGTACAGGCAGCAGTACGCTTTCCCCATCCTGCAACCTTGATTCGTTTCAGTCAGAGATTCAGTCGTCTTTCATCTGTTTCGCTAGACAGAGGAGAAGTGGATCATGTTGCTTTGGTGCTTTTAATACTTGTAGCTGAAGAGGAAGTTACTTCTGTAACTGTTCATTTTCAGGCTGGTTAAGTGCGATTAAGTGTGATCTTGAGGCCAAACTTGTACCCTGTGTACAACAAACTCTGCTTATCCCAATCAACTCTTTTGTACATTTCCTCTACAGATGACGACTATTCCGACACATACAATGCTTCATATGCTCTCGTAAACAACGGTGAGACCTGCTCCTGTGTAACACAAGTTGTATTTCCTAAAAATTAATAATTTCTTTCCAACCTTCCTTTCTGGCTTACTGGCCTCATTGCTTCTGCCTCCACTCTCTGCTCCATCCTGTCCTTGCCAGATAACTACAGCCCGTCATCCAGCGCCACCATGGCCCACCCTGCCCCTCGGACACATACGTACAGGCCTCTGTCCAAGAGTCCCTCAGATAACAATGAAGGGCATCTTGGACCTCGGGAGCCTTCACCATCCCCTGTACCCCCACCCCCTCCACCCATGCAAACCCTTCTACAACTGAGGGCAAGAGACAGTGATCGCGAGAAGGACTTGACAGACGCGTAAGTGCAAACTTTCTCATTGTTTACTAATACTAATAATGTATTGAAATGATATAATGTTTTTAGTAATCTTTATTTAAAAGTCAGCTTTATTTCTGAAAAACATGTGTTTGTTTCTCTCGCACCAGCAATGAATGGGGTCCTCCAGACCGAAAAGTGGACACGCGAAAGTACCGCGCAGAACCCAAGAGTATTTTTGAGTATGAGCCTGGGAAGTCCTCTATTTTGGAGCATGAAAGACCAGTGAGTATTTATTTATTTATTTTTGAAATACTGAAATTTCCCACCTCTTTTAAAATACACAGAAAAATGCCTCCTTGTTTAGCTTCACCCTGGCATGGTGTGAGAACGGCGACACATCAAGCAATTTCCTGACAGTATTTCTTGGTACTGTTTGATAAAAGATTAAATAAGTCAGTCACTGCTCAGGTTCTTTATAGAGTGAAAAAATAGTAACAAGCAAGTACACTTTTTTTTTAAGTTGCAAGTCTGGTAGAGAGACATTAGTATGTCATTATATTGTTGGCTTTCACATGGCTCTCCTTCTGTCAGAGACAATGTGGGCGTTAAAAGCTTCCACTGCTTACATCCTCTAGCGAAGGACTAACTGTTAATGTTTGTGTGGGGTGAAGGACGAAGCAGATAGCATGAAAAAAAATTACCGTGTTGGCAGACGGGACTGAAAAATAATAGAGATGATGTTTTTGAGATTTAAGATTAGGACGGAATAATGAATAATGTGTTAGAGATGAGGTGTGTTTGCACAAAAAAAAAAAAAAAGAAAAAACGAAAAGGGAATAAAGTAAGCATTTTGTGGATGTTTCACAGATGTTTAATGTGATGACTGCTGAGAGTGCTCCTGGGGCAATAATGCATGAGTCAGTTCCTGATAGACTGAGGTAATAAAGGAGAAAGCTGTAGAAGGACCCACGCTGGCTAATGTGCTGCTCAGTATAATTTTTTTTCTCCATTAACCAAAGTAAAAAAGTGTCACCCTAAAACAACCTGGATGTTGATGACGCACCCATTTGGGTAATTATGGCCTTTAAGAGGCACATTATGTTACTCTTATTCTTATTCGTGTGTGTGCAAGTGTCCCTAATGCAGTTGTGTGATTGGCAGTCTCTGCTCCAGGCTTCTGTTTTTTGTTCTGTTTTTTGTTTTGTTTTTTCAGGGTGACTCATCCATCTGAAAGCTGAGTTTTCTTTTAAGCCAGAGATGTAGCACTACAACACCTACAAAACATCTCCTGGCAGTGTTTCATTTGGCATGAACTCCATTTTATGTGGGATTTGGGTTAGAAAGAGCAGACAGCGTGGTAAAACACACTATGCCATCTCTACAGTTCAAGTAACAGTAAATCGAAACAAATCCAACAGGCTGACCTTTTATTTAAACGTGTCTTAAAAGGCATCAAGACATACAAGAAAACTAAGGCAACTAAAACATTAATATGAACATAATTTTTAAACATGAATAACATATAAATGTTGTTAAAAACATTAACTTGTGAGTGGTTCATAGTGCTGTTTGTGCTTGATATTTATACACTCTGTAAATGCATATAGCAGCTCAAAAGTGTAGTCAGTTACAGTTATTACTTACATATTTAGGCTGAGTCCTTTTTGGAGTGTGGCAGTTTGTTGCTCTACACTGACTGACCACTGTACTGTAGAAGTGAAACTTGAGCTGTAAATAAGCTCTGCCGCAACACTTTTGTTTCCACGGGCCAGTCTTCATCCTGGTTCATCCTGTGCCCATCTCCCTTTGCCACCTGTGCCCATTCCTAACCACGAGGACCATGTCTCTCTTTGTGTGTGACTTCTTTCCACACTTCCTTTCTCCTGTCTTTCTTCTACTTCTTCTCTCTGTCACTGTCATGCTTTCCCAGACCTATGATGACATAGATTTAGAGAACGAGCCTTGGTATAAGTTCTTTTCCGAGCTGGAGTTTGGGCGGCCGGTAAGTCAGGGCCTAGCTACTCCTTCAACCACAACTCTGCCATAGGCAAACACCCACTTTCTCTACTCCACCTGGAACTTTTTTTTATGTCTTTGCTATTAGACTGGGTGGGGCTAGTTGTTTGGGCATGTGATATTTGTTTGGTGCTTGTTTGGTGCCCCCTTCCTTACCCCCAAAACACCTTTGTGACAAATTGCGGTATATCTCTGTGCTGCTGGGGTTTTTGGTGTGGTGACTAGCAGGCACTATAACGCTCACACGTGAACTTGGACACTTTTATTTCAGTTGGTTTGTTTCTGCATCTCATTCAAAAATAAGCAGGAAAATGGTTTAAAGGCAGTGGCCTCCAAACGTTTGAGATGAACTGAGGTCATGAAAAGTCAAAACATTAATAAAAAGATGCAGTAGCAGAGATTCTACTGATACTGTTTGCTCTAAACTCTTTCATAAATAATTTGCGTATTTATTTTTCTCTATCTACCATACAGTACTTTGCAAGAGTCTTTGGCCACCCCTAATTTCTTCATATTTTGCTTCCAAGAAGCCACACTTCCTTGTAATTTCTTTAGTTCTCTGGGCTTTCTGAAGGTCTCCCAAAGTTTTTCTTTGGACATTGGCAGGTTTTTTTTAAAAACTATTTCATTCCAGTCCTCAGACCTCATCATTTTCAGAAGAATGTGTTTTTGTTCATTATGTTCATTTTGTTCACACAACACTGACCTATGAATCATTTAAGCAAAAAAACACGGTGGAGCCACCGTCATGGTTGTGGGCTGCATTTCAGCCAGTGGTGTTGGGCGAAAGCATCTGCTGGCTTCATTTTTCAGCATGATAATGATCTCAAACACACTGCCAATGCAGTAAAAGCATACCTGGGAAGGAAAACACACTAAAACAATATTCATGTATGGATTGGGCTCCTCAGAGCCTGGACATTGATATTAATGAAACCTTGTAGTATCATCTTGACAGAAAACAGAACAAAAGGCAGAAACATCCAAAGAAGAGCTGGAGGCTGGAGAACTATTCCTCAAGTCTACTTGGAGAAATGACAAGAAAGCTCTCTAAGAGAGTTCACATAGAAAAACATGAAGAATTAGAATGGCTCAAGACTTTTGCGTAGTACTGTACATGCTAGTATTTATTTGTCAATCTGCCTTTATATACCCTGTTTATTCATTTGATCCTTGCAGTACTATGAGGGAATTCTCTGCGTACTTTGAAGCTAAATGCTTTGGTGCCCTCTGATGGATGTAAGTGGTAATAATGTCATAGTGACTTCAGGCAGAGATCACCTCTAGTCCTAAATGTGGTTTCAAATTACCCACAACCTGTCTGATTTACAAAGTGTCACGTGGACGTGCCTCTGTCCATGCCAGCGCATGACATCAGGTGATGACTTGCTGGGCTTATTTGAAATGTTCAGGTGAAAATTTCCCATACAGGTCTTGCATGACTTTCTGTCTTCTCACAGTCATGTTTAGCTGTGTGGTGGGATTTCTACCTGCAATGTTTCCACTGCTTCACGTCACTCAATAAGCCCTTAGAGTGTAGTCATTATGCAGCCAGGTCAGAACCACAAACTGTGTTCAGTTTTCGACTGGGGCAAAAAGTCACAGCTTTTGATTGTGCAAGTCCTTGCACTCTCAAATAAACACAATGTTGCAGCTTGTGCTTCACTTTGCTTTTTGCTTACAGCTTGTTCTTACACTCTGCATGTGTGTGTGTGTGTGTGTGTGGTAAATAGGCACATTTGCGTGTGTGGTTTATAGGTTGGTGTAGTAGGCCTGCGTTGTTTGTTTTAGACCATTTTTAAACGTTAATTTCACTTTAAGGAAAAAAAAATCATAAATAGAATATATTAGAAAGAGTATATCAAGGAATGTGTGTGATGAATAGATATGTGTAGGTGTGTGTCAGTGTGTTGGAGTGAGTCCACATGTGTCTGATACAAGCAAAACATCTGCTGTGGTTACTCGGGTTGTCTAATAGGTGTCACTCTCTCCACATGTTTTTTTTTTTTGTTCGTTTGTTTGTTTCTCCCCATGGTGTCACCACCGCTTCTCCTCCTTCACCTCATCTTCACCTTCCTCCTATTCCTCTCCTCTTCTCCTCCCCTTCCTGCTCACTGCTGCTGCTTGGGGCTCAAGCCTCCTAAAAAACGGCTGGATTATAATCCAGACATCTCCGCTCGCCGGCGCATTGAGGTAATCTCACATTCACAAGTGTTCCAGTAGTGTTAATGTACAATTTCTAACAATTTCTAACCAGTCACAGCAATCAGGATCTAGATTGCTAAGACATATTCAAGATACGACTGCTTAAAATTAATGTACTGTGAGTTCAGATTAAAATGCTAGCCGTTTACTAAAATATGAGAGGGATGTTTTTTTGTCAAGGCTGTTGAACATTTGAAGCCTTGAAATGCTGGTTCAGTGTTTACATTGAGTGGAATGAAAACTTGCTGCGCTTTATTGATGTCATTTTTTTATCAGCTGTGGTGAAATCTTTTTTTTGTTTTGGAGAAGTAGGAGCTCAGAATTTCAAAAAACAACATATATTTCCGACAAAAGTCTCCATCGATCCTTTTTCTCAATCCAGTTCAGTCTAGTTCATGATCATAGGGGTCGAGGTTTGGCACCTATCGTAGTCACCATGGGGTAATCACACATTTATCCCAGTATAAATGTGACTGCAATCAAAGCAATTGATTTCCCTACTTTTGTCATCAGTATTGAACACTCTTTACCACTAAGACACATTCCAGCTGATCCATGCCAGTTTTTGCAGGGCAACATTTGCCCCCCTGAGCTGAGCCTCCATAACATCCTTCAGTGCATCACCTTTTCCATCATCCTTCAGAGCAGCACGACAGAGAACAGAGAAATTTATCTTCGGTATGTGTGCACCAGCAAGGCCTCTTCTTGGTCAGGTGTGCAATGTGGAACCAGCATCCATTGCACCTTACGCTGGGGGAGTGTTTTGAGTGTGGCACAGCTACAACCGCATGCAGGCTGTGCATTGTAAGCTGCTCTGCCTCAAGTCTTTGTTCCTGCAGGGCTCACTTTTCTCTTTTGTTGTCTGCCCTATTCCAGACATCCCTCCACATCCCTCCTGCTGACAAGGCTCCAGAGAGACCTGCAAGGTAACTGCTGCTTCTTTTATTTTCCTCTGCATCACCCTCCCCCCTCCCCCATCCTTTCACCAGCGGCTGCCCTTGTTGTGATTCAGCTCAGTAGAAAAACTATGGTCTTTCTCACATTGTCGCTAGCACAAACATCCCGTGTGTGTGCAGTAAATGATGACTTGTGAAGTCTTAATTTTGCTTTTGTCACTGATGGTAGAGCGCTTTGCTTCTTCTTTTTTCACGAGCTGAGCCAGAATAAATGAACCCAGCAAACCTATTGATGCTGCTCTTCACCTCCTGTCCTTCCCTCAACCCCCGTTCCTCCCCTCATCCCACTCCCTTTCATCAATGCCCTGCTTACTCGGATGCATTATACTCTGTGAAGAAAGAGAGCAGAGCAGGGATGTGATGAATAGACCGGGTCATTTATTTAACTTTCCTGAATAGAAAGCCCACTGTTTGTTTTTTTTACGTTTAAAACTCAAGTTACTCTATTGCCTTTTTTTTTATTTAAGTATAATCTGGTGCTTTGTATGATAATCTTAGATATACTGGAAAAGTATTCAAGGTTTTCATATTGACAGTGATTTTAACATTCACTCAGTATATAAAAACCCTATGAGGCGTTCTATGTAAATTCAACATCTCCTTTTGTCAGAAACAGCATTTGTTACAAAAGAGGTTATTTTAAAAACTCTTTGCTTGCTTTTAATTTATTTTATTTTTGCCTGTTGTCATTTCAACCACTCATGACTTTGGTAAATAAACACCTACAGGACATTTATAGTTCCTATATTCGCCTTCTGCAAACTGGATTCGCTGACTGCTTGGACCATTCTTTGTTGCAGTGCTGCCAGTGACTACAGGAAGAGGAGGAAGTCTGAGCCGGCAAGCTCCCAAGTGAATGCTCCATCTCAGAGCCGAGCTGTGACTTCCCCTAAACCAGTGGATTCCTACAGACCCAGCAGCAGCCTAAAGAAACCTGTCATTCGTTCCTCACCATCCTCACCCTCCAGAGCCAAAGGTAGCCACACATGCAGCTTCTTTCACTTCTGGGTTTTTCCTGAATAGAGAATATTTTTTATTTTGCTGTTAGATAAAGTCAAAAGAAAAATTACTGTTCAGCCACCAAAGGCTCATCCTAAGTCTTTTCCTGTCACATGCATGTGGACTGTAGTTACATGACCAGTCAATTGGCAAAGATTGAGTTGGTTTTTTTTGTCATATGATGCCTGTCTGATATAAACCTGATTGGTGGAAGTCTGAAAAAGAAAACAGAACATCTATCTTTTTTCTGTCCATTCTTCTCTCTTGTTTATTTTCCCTCTCCCCAGCTCTTCTACTATTTTGCTGGGTATTATTTCTTAACTTGCTTTCCTCCTTCTTCTCTCTCACCACGCTGCTCTCTATTGGACATCTAAAAGGTGGGGACGCATGCAGCATGTATTCAAACAGTTTGACCTCCCCAGGTCCTTATCAGCAGCCCTTTATTCCCCCAGTCCCATCTGACCCTCTCAATTCTAATGAGGATGGCAGCCAGGATGGCAGCTCTTCCTCCAAACAGTCTGTCTGTTGTAAGAACAGCTGGCAGACAAAACGCCAGAATGCTGAGACGTGGAGCAGTGTGGAGGAAGCGCCACCTTCCCCTGCCAAGCTAAAGTCACGCAGTTGTGATGACCTACTCAATGACGGGCATTCCAGCTCGGGTGGACGAAATGCTACCCGCTCAGAGAGTGCTGGATCACTGGTATGCGATGGAAATCTGTCCACAGTATCATCATCTACTCGTTCATTACCCCGGCTCCATCGACGACGAGCACACGACTCGCCGGGGTTTCTCCAGCTCTATCGAAAGATGCACCAGATCGACAGAGCTCAGCTAATTCCATCTGAAGTCATCCGGTCGGTCCGTGCTCGCATCCTGGATCTAGAGCGCCAGCCTCATCTGCTTCGGCATCGCCTCTCTCCTTGGACACCCTCTTGGGGTGTGGAAGTGCCACGTGATATGGTGCCAAACCGCATTTCTGAATATGAGCGTCTCATTCAGAAATCCAAATCCATGCCTAACTTGGGTGATGGCGAGGTGCCTTCAGGCACCACCACACCAGGTGGCTCATCATCTCGAGCTAGCAGCGGTGGTGGTGTCACACCCAGTTATCCAAAACGCCGTTTTTCAATAGAGTCTTTACTAGAAGAAGACAACAACGGAAACAGTGGAACAGTACCTCAAACCATGGATCACTTGCACCGACCTCGTAGCCCCCCTGAGGGACAGCCTCGTGTTGGACCAGACCCCGGACGTGGACGGTCCTTCCCCACTCCTCCTGTTCTCCAAGGCCCGCAAGCTAACCCAGACTATTCTGACAGTGAACAAGACGCTGTTGCATCTGACCTCAGTGACTTCATTCAGGTGGAAGGCTCCTCATTTTGCAGTGAGAGTGACTTTGACCATTGCTCACTAACCTCCTCTGAAAGCCTATACGGCTCTTCCACCCTCCACCACCACCATCACCACCACCTCCGTCACCACCACCACCACCACCATCATCCTGGTCACCAGAGTCTTGGCCAGAGCCAAGGCTACCAACACCGACATCTCATCAGCACCTGCAAAGGCCGCTGCCCAGCCTCATATACCCGTTTCACAACCATGATACGTCATGAGCGGGAACGCGCGCGACAGGAGCACCAGAGACCTTCACAGCAGAACCGCAGCAGCCATTCCCAAAACCAGAGCTCACAATCCCAGCAATCGATGTCCAAGCTGGCCTTCCTGGTCAGTCCAGTGCCTTTCCGCAGGAAAAAGGGCTCACCACCTACCTCTAGAAGATGCAGTGGCGGCGGAGGTCGAGGTAGCAGACCCAAGTCTAAACAGGCAATTTACGAAGCACTAGATTCAGCTTTGAGAGACATATATGAGCACATTCAAGCAGAAAGAGGCCACAGAAACCCTCGGGCACCTGATGATAGCATCCTGAGAAGAATCTTGGCAGAACTGTTGCCAAATGTGCCGGAACGCAGCTCCTCTTTGCGGGGAAGGAGGGGGTGTTGGCACGGCGGTCACTCCTCTGCATCGTTGTACCCCGACAGTAGCCCCACTGGGTATGCCTCATATAGAGGAGATCCCTCGACACCACGGTTGCAGTCACCACAGCTACAGTCACCAGTCAGTGCCTGTTATGGACGACAGTTGGAGACCTCAAACAACAATGATTATGGAGAGGAGCAGGGCAATGGAAACGGTCTCTGTTACTCAGGTGGAAATAACACACATGTAGCACATCAGATACACACGACACTTAGCAGTCACTTAACATGAGTGTTTTTCACAACACATACATGCATGCACACAAGCATAAATACATGAAGGCAGATATAGATTCACTTACATTTATCTCAGTGTCTCTTTCAGTTTTGGCCCAGTTCTCATTGATCTGCCGATACTTCCATTACCATGCTTTTCTGTTTCATTGTATGGCACTGATTAAGACCCATTTACTGTAAATTCTCATGACAAATCTGGCCATTTCTTTATTTTGTTAAGTTAATGTGAGTGAAGCTTCCTGCTCATTTTTTAGTAAAATAAGATGACAGTGCTTCTTATTTAAGCTACACGAGGGCTTTAATTTGAAACACTGCACAGAATCTGGTGTTTTATTGACAGATGCTCAATGAACAGATGAAGAAAACAGGGGAGAAGCTGAACTGTTACAGTGACACTGTGAGGGACACAAATATGTGGTCCAAGAATAACAAGACTGTTTTAGCCACGTTGAAAAGGGTTTGAAACAGGAGTGGGATTGTTTCAAATGCTGGCTTTGTTTTCTGCAATTTAGGAAGACATATAGTTGAGAATTTACAGTATATTGCTCTGTAATCCTGTCTCAAAGATATAATATTTCTTTACACCTTACATTTAGGCTCCTAATGAACAAGTCAATAACCCGATTTTTGAGTTTGGGGATACAAATCATTTAATTCTCTCACCATAAGCTGAGGTTTACATGTAGACTTGAATTTATTTGGATTTAGGCAGTGATTAAAGCTTGTTTTGTGTCTCAAATCACAAAACAGACCAGCATGTGAAGTTACTTCAGGTGGATATTGATCAAATGCTTTGGTTTTAAATGTGTTGTCAGTGAATATGTTCAAACAGGCTACTTTCATGTTCAGAGTAAGAAAAAACAATCTGATCACAGTTTTGTACAAACTGTATTTACTATTTCAGTTTAGTTGTAAAGAAATATAACTTCTAAGAGACAAGGTTGCTGTTTGGGGTAAATTATTGTAAATGTTCTTGTTTTTGTTTTTTTTTAATGCATTTTGTTTTTCCTGTATCATTTGTCTGTTTTGAACATTTATTTATAGTTATCGGATTATTACAAAGTCATTTTCTTTCCCGTAATCCTCTTGATCCTACATTTCTTTTGTTTGTCATATTTTTTTTTTTGCTCTGTATTCCCCGTGTTTCATTTTGTTTTCCATGTATTTTGTAGCGTTGCATGTGTCTATTTGTGCTGTTGTCCAATCACCTTGTTTTCTCCTATGAAAAACAAATAAAACACACCTGTTTATGACCCAAGCTTTCATTCCCTCATTTACCTGTTTGAATGGCATCATCAATGTTTCCCAGAGCACACGTTTGTATTGTAGGTGATGTGGCATGTTCCCTTTGTAACTCCTGTGAACTTTTTCATGTGTCTCTGATAATCACAGACCAGGACATCTCCAGGAGTTCCACCCTGGATGGACGCCACACACCCCAGAACAGGAGGCCCACTCCTGACAGAGAGGTACAACATTGGAGCTGGTGGCTTAGAGTTTCGACACGCGACTGCATTTTACACATTTATAAACAGTGCATTTGTCTAAAAATAACATGTAATGAATGTGCTCAAAAGAGTAATGTCTTTGTCTTTAATTTCCCAGTTCTGTAGCACATTCATATATATATATATATATATATATATATGTTTTTATTCTTAAAAATTATGTTACATACA
>VUQR01024982.1:0-15647 GCA_015108515.1 Hemichromis elongatus | reverse complement strand
AGCTGTAAACTGGCCAACATCCACTTGCTTTATAAAGTCAGCTTTTTCTCATCCACCATCATGTTTGGTTTCCTCTCTTTCTTTCCATTTCGCATCATCAGTGGTGCTAAACCGCATTCTTCTGAGAGCGTTTCGTGTAGCCAGGCTCGTAGGATTTTCTTTGCTCCAGTTTGTCATTTTTATGTTGGTGGGGTATTTAAAGTGAATTTACTGTAGGTAGACCTGAGTAGAGTTGGTGATCGCTGCCTTAAATCCAGCTCACTAATTTAATAGCCATGTATATGTAAACCTGTGATGCAAAAACAAAAAGAACAATTTATGCATAAGTAGTTTAGAAAGTGTGTGAAAGTGTGCAGCGAAAATACTCAAAGTGTTCAGTGTTTAAACATTAGGGCCTCTGTCTGCCTTTGATACGAGCGTAAGAACAGATTCGAAGCAAGGAGATGAATTTGACTCCTGATATGTTTATACGTGTATGAAAGTGTAAATCTTATGTTATTCATGTTATTATTGAACACAATGCACACTCTCGGACCTGAGTATTTCTACAATATCGTAGGATCTGATGATTTTAAGGGGCTGTATTGCTAATAAAACCCAGCTGGTAGATCAAATATTCCAACTTTTTTTTCTTTCAGCTTGACGGAAAAAGATTATGTCATCCATCTGAAATGAAAATCTCAGATGCCATAGGCAGGAATCTAGAAATCCTCTCCTACCAGGTGGGCACAGGACACAAGTCTAAAACAATGAATTAATGTTGACTTTTCACGTCAACCAGGATTTAAAAACTGACTTCAGAGGGGAAAGTCCTCTGCTTAACACATTACACTGAGGTGTATTCCTGAAGTGGTATTCGTGATGTCGTGTTTTTGTCGGTTTGCGCCGGTATTTGGCTGAACTGACTGAAAAGTTCTGGGTATACAACCTACACAGATTTTCTTAAGTGCTCACATTATGCATAGGTTGAAAGGTGATTGTGGGCTGGAATACGAAAGCGAGTCACATCAGAATTCAGCATGAAGGGTTTTTCCCCATTCATTAAAACATCAAAGATCAAAAGAGCCGTATGAAAAACAAAGGAAGCACCTGCAGACAACAACCTTTTAAACCGTTTTTAACACTTGGTTTCACTTCACTACTAAGAAAGTCCTTGTCTATTATTACTTCAGCCCTCTTCTCGGTAGAAGCTAAGCTAAAGGACCAGCAGCAGAAACGTGCCAACCCACAGACCAATTGTTACAGACACTGCCCCCTGGTGACAGTAAACTGCTACAATGTGTACGCGACTACTGGTGAAAAGCCCTGTGGTGGGATAAATCTCATCTCGGATGCTTTTTCTTTTGTTTTGTTTTTTAAATCAGGAAACAGAGCACAGTGCCACAAAAAGAGATGAAAGCTGAATCCCCAACCACAGTCTATAGGGATTGACTCTCTGTTGGAGCCAGCCTCCTCAAGTGGCCAGTAGAAGAAACCAATCTGTAGTAAAAGGCCCTCGTGTGCCAATAAGAAGGCAGCTGCATGTTCACGTAAACCATCTCAGTATTTTGGCTCTCAGCTACAGCGACATTTCTTTCTTCGTACAAACAAAACTTTTGCAAAAGGTCACAAATTGTTTGTGATGAAGCAAAGAAACAGCAGTTGGTGTCTGCGAGTGTGGAAGATCCGCTTTGGTCCAAGCGATGTAAATTTCACCATCAGGAGGGGAACGTGTGCCCTGCAGTTTGTCGCGACACTCTGGCTACAATCCACCATATGCATGGATCCTCTGGGCAGACCTGAAAACAAGAATAAATAAAGGATAAATAAGGAGAGCTCTTTCACTGGGTCTGTAAACAAGATGAGTCCTGACTTCAGTCATGTTCAACAGTATTGGAGTATTGTGAAGCTTCAGCACACATTGAACCAGTAGAGCAGTCTTGATCTATGTTGCTTAACATATATAACTGTTAATTATAACAGTATATCAAATCTGAAGATTTCATTCCTCGGGTAAAGGAAGGTAAACATAAAGTTCGTATAATGTCTATGTGCTTGTGTACTTGAACGCTGCACATGTGCTAAATATGATATAATAGGTGTGACAGAGATAATGGATGCATGGATCTCTACTCTTACTGTTACGGCCTGTTAGTTCTGTCCAGAGAGAAAGAAATATGGAAACACGAGTGCTTCCATGTCGTGGCAACCACAGAACAAACCATGAATGTGATCCATGCTGAAATACTGCAAGTGGAAAAGGGTTTTCAAGGCTGATGGTGGAGTTTGTGGTGTAGATTCATAATGGCGCATTTACATGATGAAAGCCTCCCCCTGCTCAGGCTAAATGGCTATCAACACTGACTCAGAATAGCATGCCTTACTTGCAGGCATTGATCATTTCATGTTTTTATTTATTCAGAATTATTAGTACTATGCAGATATGAAAAGGAAGCAAAAATATATTCTGTATTGGCTAAAAAAAAATTTAAAAATCCTGTTATCACAAAGAGCTAATTCAGATTTTGGGCTAGAAGAAGTCTTTAAAGAAATTAAAAAAAAATAGCTTGTTTTTATAGAGTAGAGAAAGCCCGCTTTCTGCTGTAAACACATAAAAAGTTCAAGTCAGAGCTGGATTGTTATCAAGCTCGGCTAGGAGTGAGAGTCCTGGGTCCCTTCCAAATCAATAGTGACTGGAATGTGCCTGTGAGACCTCCAAGGCCTCAGAGAGAAGCTTTGCCTTCAGACCAAATAAGGACAGGAGCAGCAAGACCCATCAACCAGAGCAAGAGGAGGCCAGCCAGACCTCGAGCTGCCCGAGGATGAGAAGCATTAGTGGGGGCTGGCTTCTGACAGAAGCTGGTTTACATCTTCAGTCTGTGTGGACACGAGTTCATTTAGTTAAGCAGTGACTGAGCCAAAACGGGTTATGAATAAAACAAGCAGTGCTTTGGTTTTACCTCATCCTCGTGACAAACACTGGCTTCTATTTGGAGAGGAGGAATAGTACAGTAAAAGAAGAAACAAGACATGCTCAAACAGAATTAGTACAGACAGACTTGAGAGTCAGTTCCCAAAATCTGACCAATTACCTCACTCACGGGGCGGGAGCTGTCCGCCCTCCTCCCCCTGACCCCCTCACTTGGTTCAAAATCTTCATCACTTTGATATTCCACTGCTCTTTAACTCTGATCCCCACAGTGTGCAGTTTACTGTCTGTGCTGCTGTTAAAACAGCAGGGAGACGTTACAGGGTCATGCCACTTAATGTGGTGCTGGATGGGCCGGCCCCCTGGGGCTTTCGTCTGACAGGAGGAAAGGACTTCAACCAGCCCCTGACCATCTCCAGGGTGAGTGAGTGAGTGAGTGGCTGCAATATAAGAACAGAAGCACAGTGATATCAGTTTGCCAGTTGTTTTTTTTTAAGTAGTTCTTTAAATTGTTTTTTCTCTTTTTTTTTTCTTTTCCCAGTGCATTGTTCAAATAGCTTTAGGGTAAACAGACGATTAATTCTAGAAACATTCTCTTGTGGTATGAAGCTTGCACCTGTGCCACAGTAAATGCAAGAGGCTTAGATACAAATAGCAGCTTGCATTGTTATTTGACATATGTGCACACACACACGAATACACACACACAAGCAGAAACACGGATGTCTCATTGAGTAAAATTTGAAGCATGGAAAATATTTCCAAAACCATACTCTAATCCCGCCACCTGTGTGAATCATCACCAACTTAAAGCCAATGATCTAAACAAATGCTTGGACAAACCTGCGTGAACCTCCTCGCGTTACAGGATGAAGAGACAGCGCCGATGTTGGAGTGATGAGCGCAGCATTATGAAATGTCTGTTAGGACAGTGCAGCTGTTGAGAAGAAAGTACACAGACTTTGGATCAGCTTACAGCATCAGGCAACTCGTCGTCCTCAACAGCACAGAGAGAGATAAAAGATGAGAGTTAGAAGAAGCAAAAATAGCATTCATATACTAAAAGAAAAACCAACTAGTTAAGTCATTTGGACATGTGAATGACTGACTGCAGGTGGACTTGGAAGACCAGAAAAATGGAAAAACTCATATGTTTATGGGGTCATTAGCGATGAAAATGATAATTTCCTGGAAGAAATTAGGTATTTCCTGTTGACAGGGAGTACTCCTCACAGACAATCCTCACAGATACCAATAATGATGTTGTAAATTTAGCGCATTTATAACATTTAATGGGACAGTTCACATTCTCTGTTTCTGAAAATATGTTAAATATGTTCTTTGTAGGTCAAAGGTAGATAAGAAGATAAATACTGTAAATAAATGAGCGAGTGTTGCTGTCAGCTTAGTACAAATATGATAACAGAGGGTCTTTCACATCTCATACCTCACTAAGTGACTTTATATCACTGTCCTTAAGTCACCAGGCCCTAGCCTAATATTCTAATAGTATAAAATTATTGTTTTAGTGATTTGTGTGTGTGAGAGTGCAAATGGTGTTCAAGTAAGTTTTAGAAGTTCAGCTATGGTAGGCTAAGCTAACCAATGCCTTCTATTGTCTCATTTTTAAAGGTATTTTTAAAACCTATTTATATCTTCTATTTTGCGGGACCTAAATGGTTTTTGACCAAAATGTTTGTACCAGCAGGCAAGCTAATCCCATTTAGCAATGATCTGTGTCAAAGTCAAAGCTTGTTTTTGCCACCAGCAAGCTTAGATTGTTATTGAAGCTTTGCTCAGTGCTTTCATAAAATGTTTTTACATTCATTTATTGAACACCTATCTACAACTTCAACTTGGTGTAGCCCCTAGCTTACTGATGCTTGGATAGAAAACCTCGCTGCCACTCTTTTACACACTAGCAACATTTTTAACAGTACAAACTAGTTCAATAAACTTTAATGAAACCTTTCCTTTCAACATCTTAAACAGAATCTGTCAGATGAAGATGGTAGAAGCTGATTATCTATAATCTCTAATAATGTAATTTATATTGTACAAAGGAATAATTTAACCATTTAGTTTTATAGAACTAGCCAAGTTTTGCTGCCTAAACTTAACTCTAGCTAAGAGTCAAAACCAAAGTCTCAAAACAGATGTCCTACATGGGATGTGAGCTCTTTCCTTATGGGTGAAAAATCTTTCATTTATGCTGTACTCTCTTTAAAATAGTGACTTCCTGTCAAACTTTAGTGTAACTTCAGATGTGTTCGGTTCCATTCTCACAGGCATATAAAATAAAGTACCCATCCATCTAGTCTGTCTTTACAAACATTTGAGCACAGTAAATTTGGGCAGCGAAGTGGTTAGCACTGTTACCTCACAGCAAGAAGGTCCTGAGTTCAATTCTACCATTAGGCCGGGGTCTTTCTATGTGGAGTTTGCATGTTCTCCCTGTGTGGGTTCTCCAGCTTCCTCCCACAGTCCAAAAACATGCACTTAGAGGGGTTAGGTTAACTGGAATTTCAAAATTGCTCATAGGTGTGAATGCGGGAATGAATCTGAGCGCCAATCATTGTCTTTGTCTATGTGTTAGCCCTGCGACAGAGTGGCGACCTGTCCAGGATGTACCCCGCCTCTAGCTATAAGACAGCTGGGATAGGCTCCAGCACCCCCCACGACCCTGAAAAGAAGAAGTGGATGGATAGATGAAGTTCATTATAATACTGGGGCTTTAATTTCTTAACTCCTAAATATTCAACAAGCAACTTTAAGCATTATTCCAAAGTGGAAGCATTTAGGAACCACAGCGATGACAGCCACGTAAGTTGCTGAGTAGGATTGAACATAGGAGATGCTCCGCTGCCTGCAGATGTTCAAACATCCACTTGCGTCAGCACCAAAATCTTGCACTTGGAGCTTCATCACATAGGTTTCCAGTAGGTGTAAAATGTAGGTGATCCAATTTTTTCTTTTTTTAAAAAGTCACTGTTATTTTGATGAGGATTATTTCTACATGGGATTACATATTGCCTTGTAATTGGGGGTTTTTAGCATTTTTGTTCCATATTCGTCAAAATCAAAACTTTTTTAGCTTTTTAATATTTTAGACTCCAAAAGCCTAAAAAACAAAACACATAAGAAAATGAAGAATAACAACAAAAAACTACATAGTTGTTTTTTATTTTAAAGGATGCACACAGTTAAAGGGCGTTTATCTTGATTACCACCCAAATGAATCTTTTGATCACTACAAAAGTTAAGATTTTGACGACGAGCTCTGCTTTCTCCATTGGTATTAAAACTCGCTTGTCGGCTGAATCCCCAGAGTCAGCCAGAGATGGAGATCAGTAATCCTGTTATGTATGATAGGGTTATGTGAATCTATATTTAGGGAGAGACCTCAGGAAATACTGACCAAAAGCAATTTTAGCTCACAAACCACCAGCTCTTTCCAGTAAACTCACACCTGTTGTGTTAGTGGACACCCAGAGGTCTATATGAGCACAGTGATGAAAGAAGGCTGAGACTGAAGAGAGAGGGGAAGCAGAAACGATATGAGAGCAGCAATATGACAAGTGGTATGCTGAAATGCATTTGTAATAGAGAGAACTGTTAAAAAATTAGCTACGGGGCAGATTAAAAAGCTGCTACTTCAGTGAGCCCACAAGATTTATTTGAGAGCACTAGTGATTCGACTCGCTCCGTTCACTGCCATTTTTGGTCAGGAACATCCTCCCCTTCATGAGCCGCTGGTGTTCCCAGCTGGTAAACGTAAACACAAGTGATAATCATCTTTTTCTTCAGCGCACAGGGGCCTTAACGTGGGCGCCGCTCCAGATTTACCCATGAAGATCTGCATCTCCAGAGGCACCGTGCGATGTCTTCATGAGGAGTGTAAAGCACATGGAAACAATTGCCTAACATGCATTACGTGTCTCTGCAGGATCTCTGTGAGAGAATTACTCCCATGATGTCATTATTTTGGCTTAATTTTTAAGAGTACAACTGTATATGCTTATCAGAAACCAGCGGTCCAAGCAGCCTGAAAAAAAGCAACAAAAAACTGAAGGTTGGAGCTGACAAGGAGACTGAGCTACTCCTTCACAAACAGCTTCAACCTGCCACATTCCCAGTGTTGCTACTTGCATCATCTATTTTATCCTGGACTCTATTCTTAAAAAAAAAAAAAATCTGAGAAAACAGAGGGGATGAAAGAAATAAGAAAATAGTTTTAGAGCAAGCAAGGGAGGACAGGAGAAAGGCAGATAGAAAAGGCAGGCAGGTGGTTGTAATTTAAACAAAGACAAACGTTTGACATGACAGCTGAACTCCGAGGAAGCAAAAGAATGTAATTAAAGAAGAAGAAAAAAAGCATGGATGTGTACCTACTCGATCCAGACATGAGAGCAGTGAGACAAAGTCTGACAGCGCTCTCAAACAACTGCTCCACTGTAAATTACCGCTCCCTCTTTTGGAAGCATGAGACATCCCCTCACCACTTTCATCCGCTGTTATTTATAGGCAGATGACCTAATTTAAGTTTCAGTGTAACATCTCGGTGTAGCTCAGTCTGCAATGTCCAGTAATGCAATATGACTGAGCACAGGTCGTGCCCTGTGTGGCGCAAGTGGAAATTTTGGGTCCTGTTTGAAGCTACCTTGGGAGAGGCTCTCTGTGACCCTGGTGGCTTTCTGGCGGTTCTTGGTCTTTTTTTTTTTTTTTCCAATCACTTCCTGACTACCAGAATACATATTTCCATCTGGATGCTGTCACTTAGTGTTTACTTTGGCTCCATGACAGGAGAGTTTACACACATGCATACCAACCAGAGCAACCTCTCTCTGTTACTGTGGAGAGTGCACGAGCTGATGGTCTGAACTGTGTTTTGTCATTATTTTAGCCAGGTGATACTCAAGGGGGGGAGGTACGTAAAGCTTTGATCCAAGCAAGAGAACAGAAACAAGGGGCCCAGTCATTGAGTACTGTATTAAAAGATGACGTGCCAGTGATGGAGAACAGACTTTTTACAGCACTGCCACATCTGGACACACTGGACTGTATAAACCCAATGTACAGAGGGAATCCAAGTCAAAGGCAGAGTTTCTGTTTAAGCTTCAATCCCTGTAAGAAACTCGACCATACCGTAGAAATGAGATCACCCGATTTTGTCGGGTTTTTTCTTTTTGCTCGAGTCTTTGTGTGTAAGTATGTATAAGCGTAAGCTAATTACATTTGGACTATGCTGAAGTTGGATTATATGCTCAAACCCGCCAAGTTTCTATGTTTTTGAGGAGAGAAAAATTTGTTATGATTGTAAGCAAACTATGATACAACAAACAGGAATAGATTTATTACAGACATAAATATCATGCTTATTTTCCACCCCCTCTATTGATAATGATACTAATTCAGGCTGTTTCAGCGTTTTCCGCTGCATAACTCGGTCTTCTGGTCACAAACTTTTCTCATGACCCCACCAGCTACAGCCGTACATCCCTGAATTTGTCGAGGGCATGTTTTTGTTTGTCACTGAAACTCAGGAATAAACTAATATGAAAATGTAGCTAAATTGTGGGACAAAAAGCAAATGAAGAGAGCTGCTGCTGAAATTACAAGTTGGACTATTGGATAGACTATTTAGGAATGAACTAATGAATGGTGCATCTTAGTAAAGTGTCTAACTTTTGTTATTTTTAAAAATAGTTGCTTGGTTGGTGAAGAACCTGGTGTTTGTGAAAGATTTTCCCCCATTTAGTGTTCACTGGGAACACTGTATAGGAAAGGCCATAAAATATGCTTGTCCTACATGGAGCCATCTACATTATTACTGACAGCTGCAGTAAAAAGAAAGTAGACCCACTTTAAATACTAAGGTTTTATATATCAAGAAATTAAAAAAATGTATCTGGACTTTAGCAGCTCTTAAAATTGGACAAATACAACCTCAGAAGAATCATTTGTCTTGTTTGTTGACTCCCATCCAGATCACTCCTGGCAGTAAGGCATCTGCTGCAAACTTGTGCCCTGGTGATGTCATCCTGGCTATTGAGGGAGTCCCAGCAACAAACATGCTGCATTGTGAAGCCCAGAACAAGATAAAGGAATCCACTCATCAGCTCTGTCTCACCATTGAAAGGTGAACAGGAGTATGCATATGCTCACAAACGTTTGTTTCATTCAGCTTTTGATTCTCTAACTTAAATTTGAAGTTGGAGTTTTTGGTGTCAGCTATTTCACAGGCGTTCACTTTACTATAAAGGTATAAATCGATGACTAATAGATCCAGATTCTATAATGCAGGTTGGTACAGCTATTTTATCCACTGCAATAATATCCACAACTACTACGAAAAAAAAAAAGAAAGTGAAAAAACACTGTGAAAGCAATATGTGGCCTGTGGTACTTAAGGAACGACATGCTGTAAATGTAAGGTCAGTTTTGATGTTTTATGTGCCAGGATTAGTAGAGTCACATATGCACACAAGCTTCAGTCAGTTCATCGTGCTGAGGTGAACTTCTGACCAGGATCTGCCTTTAATTTCCAGAAACGATTCAAGACTGTGGACTCCACGTGTCATGGAGGACGGGAGAGCTCACCCATTTAAAATAAACCTGGAAGCAGAGCAGCAGGTCTGTGAGACTGCATGTTTAGTAGCTATGTTGCAATACAAAGCTCATTGAAGCGACTGTTGTTGGGATTTGGCGCTAAATAAATAAAATTCAATTGAACTGAATTATGTTGACTCAAATCTTTGTATTTTGTCATTGCTTCAGTAGTGTCCTTCCTCCCTTCTTCTCCTACCAGGAATTTAAACCAATTGGCACAGCTCACAATAGAAAAGCTCAGCCATTCGTGGCAGCAGCAAACATTGATGACAAGCGCCAGGTAGTCAGTACGTCCTACAACACGCCCATAGGCCTCTACTCCACAGGCAACATCCAGGATGCTATGGAGGGCCAGATCCGAGGCTTGGTCCAGCATAAGCCTGAGAGGTGATCAGTGCAGCTAATCATTCGTTTCTCTAAAAGCACCACATTACACAAAGTGCTACAAACCTGTTGCTTGGAAATACCTTTCTCTCAGTAATTGTGTTGGTATGTTCAGAAATATAAAAGCATGTAAGTATACAGCCTAATGCTTCACACCGGGAGACCTCATGCAAATGAGTCTAAGCTGTGCTCTGAACTTGAGATTAATGCTTGCTAAACTAAAATATAAATAAATAAAAATTCAACTTTACTAAATGTAATGGTAAATGAACTGACTCTTCTATATCACTTTTCTACTCTCCCAGAGCACTCAAAGTGCTCAATACAACCACAATCTGATGTCTTTCCAATAAAGGCCTCATAAACCCATTCAAACAAGCACTTTCTTTTGCTTTCTAGCTAACATTCACACACATTCATACACCAGCGGATGCATCGCAGAGCAACTTGGTGGTTAATATGTTGCCCAAGAATATTTACCTCCCTGGAGCAGCCAGGATTTTAACTACCAACATTTCGATTGGTAGATGAACTGCCTGACTGAATTCTCAGTGGCACAGTGCAGTCTAAACATTTAAACTCTTTGAACTGAGAAAATGTAAAGGAACGCAAATCCACCTGGAAACCAGGAAAGCACCCTCAGAAAAATGCCGCAATTATTAGCATGTGTCAGCACGACAGCATGCCGCACTGCACACAATGCATTGAAGCTCCCAGTGCAGTCTCAGTGCTGATGTTAATGTACAGGGAGGTTTGGAGGTGCCTCATCACTTGGCAGCCCTGCTCTGTAACTTTGGCGTCTGTCAGTTAGGGTTACTAAATGCTCCCACTTTGCCAAATTATCACATGCGGTTAACTTTGGAAGAAATTTCACGAATTGATTTGTTGCAAGTGCAAAGGTGTCATTTTATTACACTACTATGCTTGAAATCAGCGAGCTCTTTAGAACGACTCATTCTTTCACAAATATTGAAAGAGCAGATGGGGTGGCTTTATTTTATACACCCGTGGCAATGGGACTGAGCCTAAGAGGTGTTTCCCAATACTTTTGTACACATCATGTACTCCAGGTAACCAGCTAATGTTAAGCTGTTCTGCTGCACTCGCCATGTGTGTCTGCTCTGCCACAGCAAACATAAATGGAAATTCTCACATGAGCTCAAATGCGATGAGTGCATGTGCCGATTCTCTGGACTAGTTTTTACCTTCTGGCTTTTAGTCTCACTTTATCAACGCCTTCTTCCTCTGTGAAGGACATCATTGCGTCGCTGTAATTATACACAGCAAATAGCTGTTTACTCTTCTATTAAGTGCGAGGGAAGCTTTAAACAGCATGGCTTTTATGGTTCAAAATAACTGAGCTGACCTTAGAAAATTTAACCAAAGAACTGATTAACTAATTACTTTCCTCTGGAGACTGTCTAAAGCCAACTTTTTATTTGAGTTATAAGGATCCAGTAATACAACAACAGGAATGTATAATAATCACTGTAGACTCTACAGAGCTACTATTGCACCAATTGATTTTGCCTGTTTTACATAACTCACCTTTGGAATCACCCCTCCAGTGAGCCACACAGATGTGCTACAGCATGTTAGCCTTCAGCCTTCCCATGCGGTCATATGGATTTCATTAGCTTGTTTGATGTACAGTGTCTTAGGGAATACAGGAAAGAATCTCTTTGTGGCTTAACCACAACTTCTGAATAGGACACTGATCACATCCGACCGAAGCCACTCGCTCATGCATTACTTCTACACTGATTTACAGGAGCACTGCAGCACATTATCAGTATGCTGGAAGGGATCATTGTTTATTAAACCATAATTAGGGTTAAATTACAGCTAAAATTGTACGTTAATCAAATCCGTATGATTATTTTTGTCTCGCATCCATTTTCTCCTTGTAAGGCTGACCCATGACGCTGTGTGATTGTCACCTGGTTACTCACATTTGTTGCACACACTGGACACCAACTTTAAAGCGTGATGGGTGAAACTTTAATTGGTTTTTTTTGTCAGAAATCGAAGAGTCCAGTTAGAAGAATTTGATGTAATTTGACGTTTTCTGTGTGTGTCTCGATGCGCTGCTCAGTCCCAGGGCTCTAACCAGCATCGAGGATTCTGATGTTTATCGGATGTTACAGAAAGACCAGGAGGAGCCCCAGGAGCCTCGGCAGTCTGGCTCCTTCAAAGCCCTCCAGGAATTTATTGACAGCGATGGTGAGCTCTTTCCTAAATTATGCATTTATTCCCTTCCAAAAGAAATGAATTCATAAATCATTGATAATTCTTCCCATTTTTTTTTGTCTTCACCTGGTTGTAGTAACATTGACAGGCAGTAGTTTTGTCATCGAACACTTTTTAGTTCACAAAATTTTGTTTTTCACATATAGAGTATTACAGATGCACTTTTGAAACCACTATAAAAAAAAGTAAAGAACAAATTTTAAGGTTTCATATTTTATTCAACCCTGGTGGGAAGGAGGGCCCAGGGATTAATCTAAAAATCCTTTGGCTTAAAGTCATAGCTGAAATTACATGTGGCATTAACAAATTTACTTGGACAAAAAGAACTGAAAGTAAGTAGGTCATTTATGCAATGCTCTAACAATGTCTCATTTCACACCCTATTAAAGCTGCACAATGTGTTCCTGAGACATGTCATTCCCCTTATATTTTGAGTATTGTTAATACAAAAGCACTTTTCCACGTGTTTCCTTTGTTAGCAGAATGTGCTGAAAAAGATAAAACAAAAACCCAAAATGAATGATCATTCATGCCGCTTTGTCCCCATCTCAGTGGTTTTTCTTTTCATGTATGTGTTATGATCACGCAGGGTTTTTGTGTTGAGTGGTTTCTTTCTCATGTGATCAGGCACTCGCCCCATTGTGACTAGGACAGTAAAAGCACCCACAACCAAACCAACTACGCCCACAGGAAACCTGCAGAAACTGCCTGTCTGTGACAAGTGTGGGAATGGGATTGTGTGAGTAAAAATAGAACAACTCATCTGTGATTTACATTAGGACCATCGATGCAGACACAACACAGTCCAGTACAATAAACCCAGACGTTCTAGCATCGTTTGAAGATCCCAGGAGCTGCGTAAATTATATGCACTCACCTGCTACTTTATTAGGTACACCTGTTCACCTTATTGTTAATACAAAAATCAGCCTAATAATACGCTGAGTGGCAGTAACTCAGTGCCAAAGTTAAATTAACCTGCTGAAGTTGAGGTCAGAGAAGAATGGCCAGACTGCTTTAAGTGAATACGAAGGCAAGACTAACTCAGATAACCACTCAATGCAACCAAGTTATGCAAAATAGCACGTGTGACTGTGCAAAACGTTGAACATTGAAGCAGACTGGTTGGAGCAGCTGAGGTCCACGACGGGTGCCACTCCTCTCAGCTAAGAACAGGAAACTAAAGCTGCAGTTTACATGGGCTGAGCAAGACTGGACTATAGGAGAGTCTCAATTTCTGCTGCAACATTTGGATGGTAGGATCAGAATTTGTTGTAAACATACAGTTATGTACAAACAGTTCAGGCTGCTGGTCAGGGGATGTGTTCTTGGCACACTTTCAGCCCACCAGTACTGGCTCAGCGTCATTTAAATCGCACAGCCAAACCATCAAAAATTGGGTTCTTGAATGTGTCACTAAGTTCACTGTACTCATATGGCCTCCACCATCACCAGAGATTATTAATATAGATGTGCAGCAACTGTCTGATGGACCAAAAACTCTGGCAAATGTATCTTGTTGAATCTGTACCAAAGAGAAATCAGACAGTTCTGAAGGAAAAAGGGATCTAATCCTCTACTAGCAAGGTGTAACCAATAAAGTGGCCACTAAATGTCAGCTAGCAACACAAATGTCTTACATTTTGAAACTCGATACATTATCAAAAGATAGACAAAGCCTCTGGAACTGGGAAAGCAGAAGTGAAGCAAAAGTCTGTTAAACCTGTGTGTTTTTAATGGGCAGCAGAGGGCGACTTTTCTGGTCGCAGAGAAATGCGTCACATTGAAGTTGCACTGCAGGAAAACAAGTGTTCCAGTTATTTTGGTTTGTGTCCATCTATTGTCTTTGCACTTAGAGCCTGTTTAAACTACATCTACCAATGTTTTTAACCTATTAACACAGCAGGAAACTGTGTTCTTTGCTATACCCTGAAGCTGTACCACGTTTCAAGTGCAGTGCTTTCTTTGCTCCTGACATCGGTTTGTTTTTGATGCTTCAGTGGGACAGTGGTGAAAGCTCGGGACAAATATCATCACCCTGGTTGCTTTGTGTGCTCTGACTGTGATGTCAACCTGAAACAGAAGGGCTATTTCTTTGTGGAGGGACAGCTGTACTGTGAGATCCACGCTCGAGCCAGAATGAGACCAGCGGAGGGACATGACCTCGTCACAACATTTCCCACTGTATAGAACCCTTCCTACCTTATATGAGCACAGACACATCAAATCTAGGAAGCCCTTTATTCCTTACATACGTGTTCATGTGTTTGTCTGCACTTATGTGCTGTGTGTAATAATATTTCAGTATGAATACACTCTTACTGATATGATGTATTTTCTAGGCAATAATGTACACACCTGGTTGCTTAGAGAGTCCAGCAAAACCACAATCTGATGTCTTTCCAATAAAGGCCTCTGCTCATACTGTTAAAGGTCTCTGTATGTGTAACCTTAATAACTATAACAATAAAACAGCCTATATAAGAAGGTAAATCACTTAGTTTAGAGTAAGATCATGCTGATAACCAGGGTGGATAATATAAAGTAATATTAATGTTTATTCAATTACATCTAAGTTTAAAATAAAATAAACTGAAGGTTAAACAATGAAGTTTCAGCCTTGGATTAGATTTAGGACTAAACTCAGCTGTTGGATGACAACAGAAGTTAGGCAAAGGCTCGTTGTCCTCTTATTTGCCACCATCGTAAAACAGATTTTGCCTATTGGCTAATGGCTGGCACCTTATGATTATTTTGGCTCAGGTGCTTTAAATTTTAGTCAATTTAAAATTCTTGAATTTTTTAATTTCATGTCCAGAAATTTATTTTAGGACCTACAGTGACAAAAATGTGTCACAAAACGGCTGTGTGCAGGCAGGAAAAGGACCCAAACGCAAAACTCTCCGAGACAAACGTGAACTCAGAAACACTGGTTTATTGCAGGCATGGAGATAAGGAAAAGAACTAAACTGGGAAACTAATAACAACTTCATGGAAAACAAAAGGCACATAACACCCAGCTATGACGGAGGACGTGACACTGACAAAGAGAAACACGGGGCTTAAATAATCTGAGGGATAACGAGGGGAATGAGACACAGGAGGAGAGCACAGCTGGGAGTGATTAGGCAGGACGACACAAGGGAAGCAAAACTAGAAACACTGACATGAGACACAGACCTTCAAAGTAAAACAGGAAACACACTGACTGAACTTAGACATGTAACTTAACAGACTGCGGAGCCGGAAGACATAGGGACCTGAAAAGCACAATAGACACAACACTGAACACAGGGAAGCCATCACACAAAAACCTAAGAACTAAATCCCTGACAACCATAACTGAAACCTAGGGAAATAATAATCAAAGCAGTACAAACAAGGACTCGGAACATAAACCATAATATAATAAATACAATAACTCAAAATGCTGGGTCACAAAGACCCAGAACCGTGACAAAGCCTAATAATCCAGAATAATAGCTCCTCAAAGTTA
>VUQR01024981.1:0-11478 GCA_015108515.1 Hemichromis elongatus | reverse complement strand
GCGAGAGGGCAAGAGAGCGAGAGGGAAGGGAAGCGAGAGGGCAAGAGAGAGACGCACACCTGAGACGTAGACTACACAGGAACAAGATCAACGAGGACTACACTGGGGAGCACACAGACAGGGCAAGGAAAATACAAGTACACAAACCACAAAGGACAGAACTCAAATCAGAGAACAGAAATACATCACACCAAGGGGCAAATATAATAATAAAATAAACTCAGAACAAGAAAACACAAAACGCTGGGCCAAAAGGGCCCAGGACCGTGACAGAAATGATTTAAAACTTTAACAGACTCTTTAGCCCTACTTGGAACTGTCCATGGTACATACACCAAACTAAGTGACCCACACCCCACACCAGTCTGGTGCTCTGCGCCAACAAGTTGGTTGGCCCAGATGGTCTGGCTCACCCACTGCACCCCAGCTGTTCTCATGTACTACATGGGAAGGGAACAATGGGACAAGCACAACCGGAGTGGGATTAGCTGCAACTGGGACAGATGGCTAAGAGGAGGGGCCATCGTCAGTTGCAGTGGAGAACAGACTGTGTGGACCCAGATCACCATCTGCTGGGTCCTGCACTAAAGCTGGTGGTAGGACATCTGTAGGTGACCAATAATGAGCTGGATTCAGGACCCAGGGGTTTTCTAGGGGCTCAACAATTACAGTTTAGCTGGTCACGGTGGACGACTTTCACTTTAGAACTCGGGTTCTTCTGGAGCCGATAAACTCCATCCAACTCATCCAATTATGCTAGGACAATGAATGGTCCTTCATATGGTGGGAGGAATTTTTGACCTTGTTCCTGATGTGACGTGTTCCTTTGATGATATACCACAAAGGAGCTCTAATCTTGTATTGAGGGTGGTAACAGTTATTGTCATATTGTCTCTTTGTGACTGACTCACGCAGGGCTTCACTGATAATTAGGTGAGCCAGCTCCAGCCGCTCACGCATCCGCTGCAGGGTTGGTTGTCTGGAGCGGGAGGCAGACCTGCGATAAGGGCCACTGGCTTACTCACTTCTCGGTCAAACATCATGAAGTTTGGGGTGAAACCTGTAGCACTGTGCTTGGTTGCTCTGTAGGCCATAAAAGTATACAGGATCATCAGGTCCTAGTCTCAATGGCAAAGATCCACTGTGGAGGCCAGGATCTTTTGGAAAGGGGCATTGAAACATTTAACCTGGCCATCCGACCCCAGTCAGATGGCCAGGTTGGCTAGGTACTGGACACACTGTAGTGCCTGGTTGTCCCTCTACCTCCACTGGACTCAGCAACAGGAGGCCATGTCAGAGTCCATCTCACATTAAACCGCCAATGACTGGTCCCTCCAAGACTGCTTTTGGACATGGCCCCAACCTTGACAGTTATGGCAGCGGACTCTACTCTTTTTAAAGTTCTTGCGAATGTTTGGTGTTGTGTGTGGGACAAACTGATTTGGTGAGAGGCTAGCTGCAGATGTATTCTTGGTAACAGTTTCATTTTTGTCTTTTTCCTTGACCACAGCAGCTCGAGGCTGGCGTTCAGCTGAGTTGCGGGCTCCTGGTTGCATGGCATTAGCGACAGACCATTTGTGAAAACTTCAACAACTGTAGAGCCTTGTTTAGTCTCTGCTCTGTCACTGTACGCAACAGCCACTTTCCCATAAATGTCGTCTCTGAAAACATGCGGGGCCTTACCAGGTTGCTGCCTCAGTTCTACAGCAACAGCTGCTGCATGGTCAGAAGAAGGGCCGTATGCAGTTTCCAGTACGTCCAACAGGCGGCGGTAATCCCATTTGGATGAGCGAGGATTTCTGTGGACAATGGCCCCTGCTGCTCCAACTAGGCAGAACTTTAGCTTTTGATTATGTTCACATTTAGCAACAGCCCTGTCTTTGTTAGCTCCTCTAATGCATTCTGCACCCTTGGGGACATTGGTCAGTGACATGAACAGATTGGAATAATTGGTCTTAAGTCTGTAGTTTTCACGAGAAATAGCGACATTATGAATAATAATTTAATTAATAAAGTATTGAAAAGAGAAATAAGAATAATATTACAACTAAGTAGCTGCCACCATTGTTGGAAACTGGAATTGGCTGGGCCACAGTATGAATTCTGGGATTGGTTGGGCCATGAAGGATACACCTGACCCATCCATCAAATTCGGGGAAATGAAGGATGCATTTGTCTGATGCATTTGGAGCAGCCCTTAAATTTTTTTCCCGAGTTTTTCCATTTAGTTTTGTATTCATTCCATCCAGCAAAAAAACGGTTTTTGAGTTAAATTCTGCCAGCCTAAGTCTGCAGTCCCCTTGACTCTTCACGACACCATATGCCAATGTTACCAATTTTGAATAAATTAGTCAGAGATTTAGTCTGAGATTTCAGATTACATAATACATATAAAATCAGTGTGTGTCTTCAGTAACACCTTTGAGGTTCATCATTGAGATTAAGCAAGTGACAGCACAACACAGTACCCCCAAGTTTTATACCTAGTTGCTCATTTTCAGAAGCTCTCATTCCTAAATAGTAATTTAAAGCTTGTTTCAAACCCTTGAAGATCAGCAGCTCAATCACATGTCATTTGTTTGATCTAAACTTTACTTTGGTGATGTACATAGGCAAAATTAGAAAAACTTTGTTTTTGATCAAATAACTATGTTACTGTCTATATGTATATTTGGTTATATTTGGTTAGGGTATGGTTATGGTTGTGAAAGCAGTCTTTAGAAAAGTGAAAGTAATTTTTGGGGGTTTGCTGGTTTATCTAGAGAAGGTGGTCAAGAATTCAGAAACAGGTCAAATCAGCTTGTAATCTTTCAAATCTCTTTGCAACACAGGGCAACACTTGGTGGGGAGTCTTTCATCCAATTGTGTAAAAGGCATTTCTGAGCAATTAAAATAAACTTCTGAAGAAGTCATGCAGGGGTACACAATTCCCTGGAGAAAATGCCCAAGAGGAAATCACCAAGTTCTTTTTCATACATTTCATCTTAAATATTCTGCCAATTTCCTTTGAATTATCTACTTTAAAAATAGATTACACCTCAAAAAATAGCGGAAATATTTTCCCCTATCAGAGTGGTATTAAGGAGCAAGGAAATGTTACCATTTGTGGAAAGAAAGATGGGATAATATATTTGAACATTTTATGAAGTTAAGCACGCACATCACAATCGCAAATACATAAGCACAAGAATTAACCTACCAACAGTCTGTGTCAGAGGGCTGCAATATAGATGAGTATATCTGATCAAACTAGGAAAGGTTATGCAAATGGGAGCACTGTAATTAAACCAAATTCATGCATAAAACATTAAGCTTCCTTACTCTGTGTGTGTAGAAAGTCTGTTTCCCTGCTGCTTCATATCCTTGGGACAAAAAAGGGGTGGAGCCACTTTTCCTGGAATATGATATGCACATGTTAGGTGAAGCATATAATCCTGCTACACATACAAAAATATAACTTCCCTCAAAACATACAGGATGTTAACACAGGATATGCACACATATCAAAAACTTTTCTATTTTTTTCTCTTCTAAACCTACATTGACAATAAAAGCACAGCTCAAGTGCTAAAGTATATGCAAAAATATTTAGATAGATAGATAGATAGTGTTGCAAAACCAGTTTTACCCCGGTTCTTTTTATTCGTCGGACCTCCAGAGATGACACATTATTTACGAAACCATTAACTACAAAACTACTAAACTTCCGGAAGGGAGATCAACACGACACGGCTATCGCTGTGAATCTCAACTTTCCTTTGTCTTCCAAAGAGTTTTAAAGAAGCGACCCCATCAGAAAACCCACGTGATGTGTTAGAAACCCCCGAAACTCTATGTATGCCTGTGTGTGTGCGTACACATGAGTGCCTGCATGTGCGTGCCCGTGTGTCTGTGTAAGTGCGTGCACGTGAATGATATTGTGTGTGGATGCGCTAGCCTGTGCTAGCTCGTGGTTATCTGTTTTTGCCTGTGCGTGTCCCTCTACCTACGTGACTTCCTGCCGGTCATAAACGTCTCCATCTCCCAGACCATAATTCTCAAACTACAAACAAAAGTTACAAACAGACTCACCAACAGATCACCAACACTGAGACCCCTACTCAAATACTCCTTGGGAGGGAATTTCCACTGAGCTGCGTGTGGCTTTGTTTCAGTCACAGAGCTCAGGAAGGGGAGGGGTCGGCCCCAAGTTTATGACACCTTTCAACTTGGGGCTCTCCACCATTTGACCCTAGAACTGAAGAAGCTTCTCGGATGAGAGGTGAAACGTCTTCAAGCAACCTAAAGAAGTCCAGATGCCTTTTCCTTACAGCTCCTTAGACTACGATGACCTGGATGACTGAGAACCTTCACTTTCAACCCCCCATTTGCACAGGGCAATGTCAGCATGTCTCTACATTATTTTACCTTTTATTTAACACATTTATCAGTCCTAAAAAACTAGAAATATTCATCAATAGATAGATATTTAAATAGATAATCTTAGTCTACATTATACGGTATTATACAGATCACCATATATCATACAAAAAAAATTTTTATGGTATGGCTGGGACACTTGTTTACACTTCACTATTCTCTGGGTCTGTATGTCATCCTCTATTGGGGTGACACCCACCCACAAAACTCCATTTGGCCCTGAAATCTTTCTGGATCCTGATTCAGTTGTCATGGAAACAAGGAGAACGCCAGGCACATGGTCGTGCCTTTAAATCCAATTAATATTCAGTCTGACTTATCCGTTTTTGGGTTTGTTTTTTTTTGAATGGAGTTTATGTCTTGGATGGCAGGGTGAGTGGGGTATTGTAGCTGGTTTAAAAAAAAAAAAAAGTTGGACAGGGGAGAATAATTATTTTTTATTCTGACCATTTAAATTATTTAAGAAGTATCTCAAATACAATTTACTGCAGCATTATGCATAACCTATCTTTAAAATACCTAAAGTCTTACAAGATACGGACTAAACCTTGACTCCCCTTTTACTCTATTCACAAGTAGTTAACGGGTATGAATGTGGGGTATGAATGTGGTGGCAGGGTTATACTTTTTCTTTCTTTAAATCTAGGTAGAGGGCCCCTGTATATAAGCCTATTGGCTTCTAGGGATCCCTGTTCACAGAATGCTTATATACTTATGTATTTTATTCAGGTAGTTGGTTATGTTGAAATATTCTTCTGTGAATAAATAAATAAATAAATAAATTTTGGGATATGTAAGTGAAAATGTGTGCTTATATGATGTAAGGACAACTGGAGGATCAATTGATGTGATGTCTCTGATGGGTAAAGATATGAAAACGAAGGGACACAAGATAATTCATAGACCTCTCAAATTTCTATGATATATGTCTATCAACTAGCATTACACATTATCCTTTCTTATTTGACACAATGTAGGGGTCCTTCAGCTGCAAGAGAGGACTTGATCTTATAAGGGGTTTCTGACATAATGAGCCTGCAAAGATGAAGAAAGAGAAAGAAAAGAAGAAGAAGAAGACGAACATAAGGAGGACTGAGAGTATATGTAAAGAGGAGAAGTGATGCAAAAGAAATAGGAGTGGAGCCAGGTGACAGCCTTGTAGAAGCAGCCAGCTGGAAAGAGCCAAACACTGAAGCCAATTAATTCCCTCCACATGTTTTGAGACAAAAGTCTGCACTTGACCCTGCTCAGAGTTGAGGAAAAAGCAGGAAAGGTGTAGACACCAAGGGGGGTGCGAGTTGTGGCGACAAACAGTGCACTTTCGAAATACGAGGATTATGGAGCTAGAAGAGAGCGATTGAGAAGGGAGCTAGAAAGGGAAGTGAGACAAGATAAGTGTAGGAAAATATAAAGCATGTAGAAAGATTCATACAAAATTGAATTGGGAGTATGAGACAGATAGCTTCTTGTTCCACTGAGATTTTTTTTTATCAAAATTTTTTATTTTGTTTTGTAAAATACTTATCATAGATTTTATCTTCATTTTACCTTAGCACAACAATATGGTTTAAGGTAATTGTTCATATATATTAACCTCTGAACTTAGACATCTTTTGGATGCTAGACACTACAATTTACAATGGTGCTTTCATAAAGACACACCTTAACTACTTTATGTAAACACAGATGGAGTTTTAAGATTGTCTTACAGGAAAGTAAATTTAATCAGCTCAGTGAGATATTTGGAATGTACCGGACCTTGACAATAGGTGTAATCCATCTATAGTTTGTACAACACTATTTAGAAAAAGGGATGGAGGGCTTGGATTCCTTCTTTCAGTACAGTAAGAAAACAGAGCCTTCGGTGTGATCACGATTTTTGATTCATTACAAGATAAAACAGATTTGAGTTTTAAAAAGTGTAAAACATAAGACAAAGCTGTTTTTTAAACAGAACATGCATTTTACAGCATCTCGGTATAAAAGCAAAAGTTGATAAGGCTTATTATTATTTAATACATTTGTAGTAAGTTAACGATTGTTTTTCAATTTCTGTTTGCATCTTTGTTATTTTTTTCTCTTCAGGGTTAAACTGCTGCTCTAGTATAAAAAGTGCCATTAGAAAAGGAAGGTATTTTTTCTGTTAATTCTTGGTAAATATTGCACACTAGAAATCTACTCAAATTACATAAAAATAAGCTATGCTTTTTGGATTACCAAAGAATCTACTTAGCTGGACATTTAATCTTGACAGCAGGTAATTTTTACTTATTCAGGTTTCACATATTACACAGACTCCATCCATCCATCTTCTTCTGCTTATCTGGGGCCGGGTCGCGGGTGCAACAGCCCAAGCAGAGAATTCCAGACCTCCCTCTCCCCAGCCACCTCCTCCAGCTTGTCCGGGGGAACACCAAGGCGTTCCAAGGCCAGCCGAGAGATATAATCTCTCCAGCATGTCCTGGGTCTGCCCCGGGGCCTCCTCCCAGTGGGACATGCCCAGAACACCTCACCTGGGAGGCGCACCAGAAGGCATCCTTATCAGATGCCCGATCCACCTCAACTGGCTCCTTTCGTTGTGAAAGAGCAGCGGCTCTACTCCGAGCCCCTCCCTTCTCAGGACCATGGCCTCAGATTTGGAGGTGCTGATTTTCATTCCCAGTGCTTAAAACTTGGCTGCGAACCGTTCCAAGGTGACCTGGCTGCCATCACCTGATAAAGCCAACAGAACCACATCATCTGCAAAAAGAGATGAGATTCTGAAACTACCCAAGTAAAAGCCTTCTGCCACTTTGCTACGCCTAGAAATTCTGTCCATAAAAATTAAGATCAGAATCGGTGACAAAGGGCAGCCCTGGCGGAGCCCAACACCCACCAGGAACGAGTCCGACTTATTACACAGACTTTGCAAAATAATTAATGAAAGACTCATACCTATATTACAAGTAATGCCTGGACAGGCTCAGGCTGAAGCAATGCGTATTTATGTGCCTGGCCTATATTATTATTATTAAAGTTACCGTACCTTCCAAGTAGAAAAAGAAACAACATCAAAAAACTGTTAAAAAAGAATATCAAATGAATATGTCATTTTCAAAATTATATTTGTTAAGGATTCTACTGAAGACTACAAATGACCTAAAAATTTTAATGCAATGTAAACACTACATTTACTTAATAAAGGCATACTAGTACATCAGTAAACTTGTGCACATATTTTTGGACTATGCAACACTGATTCATCATATGTTGCCATTTTTAAGACAATAAATAATGAGGTTTTAAACTGTATTTAAATATTGCATTGTGTTAGTATTGTAAATGGCTTTAAATTTAATTCATTAATTGCTACTATTAATTTGAAAATAAATAAATAAATAAATAACACATTTAATCGCAGTTTCCATTTCCAGGAAAGGTTTTTTTTTTGTCAATGCACAATTTCCTTGTATACCAATGCACACAGCTACAAAAATGGAATAATCAAAAGAAAGTGCTTTGCTAGGACTGTTTTGAGGCAAAACTTCATTTCAAAAGACTACCTGACGAAAGCCTTGATAAAAACTTGGTTTTGTGCAAACTGTGCAAAAAAGAGTTTGCATACCACCGAAGCACTTCAACCTTACAGTACCCTCTAAATGCAAAACATGTTGCAGCAAGCACAAACTGTAGGAGCTGTTAGCGTTAGCAGTCAGAGTACCAGCTAAAGGTGTTGGCAGCCCAAACTTGATGAAATGACTTACTTCAGGACCAATATTAGTAAGTCAACATCGGATAAACTTACAAATTCTCTCGCCAAATGGATTACTCTGGACTGAAGACCACTATCAGTGGTAGAAGATAGGGAGTTAGAGAATGTGCTACAGACTCAGATGATGAAGCCCTGTGTAACAGGGCCCTGAGTATGTGCAGAGCAGAATCCACCATCAGCAAGACAGACTGCCCACTGCAGAGAGCCAAAATGTAAATAAATGAAAGAATCTATCCAATAAACCCCTTTGCATTTACTCTGAAACTTTAAAACATATCAAATGTTTAAACTGAAAATTTACTATTTGATGAAAAATATTACCTTATTTTTAATATTGCAGCAGTGAAAAGTCTAAAAAAAAAAAGACTTCTAAAAGTTTCAGAATAATGCTCCTCAAAATTGAGAAGACTTTGAATATCTCCTTATCTGGATTACATAATATTATTAAAATATTCAGAGAATCTGAAGAAATCTCTGTGCACAAGGAAAAAGGCTGAAAATCAAAACTGGATGTCCATGAGCTTCAGAAGCTGAGGTGAAAATGTATTAAAAAAGGCATGATTCTGTTATGGAAACCACTGCATGGGCTCAGAAACACTAAAATTATTGTCTATGAACACAGTTGGCTGTGCCATCTATAAATGTGTTAAAGCATTGTTATCCAAAGAAGAAGTCATATACGAACATAATCCTGTTCTCCTCATCCTGTTCTCTGGGTAAAAGCACATTTAAAATGGACTGGGTAAAAAACGTGGGCTTTATGGTCAGCAAAGTCAGAAAATCCATTAAAGCGTTAACAGTGCAGTTAGATTCAGCATAGATATTACATTTTTATAACAACCGGCACATTTGTTACAGATGAAATATTTAAAATAGCAATGAAGTGTGTTAAAGACACACCTTTAAAAAACACTTCAGTGCAGGTAAATAACAAGTAAATTAAAAACTAAGAAATTGCTGGGATTTTTTCCCTTAAATCTTCTTCTTAAATTGTTTGAATGCTCAAAACATTTTTACATATCTTTGAAACTAGTTTATAACTAGGCAAATAGATTTGGCAGGCAGGTGCTGAGGAAGGCAACCTCTGTCTTGTTCCATTCAGATCACCCTCTCTAATGACTTCCAACTGCTTCCGTCTGGTCTAAGTACCTTCAGTGAAGACAAAGAGACACAAACTTCCTTTTGTACCTAGTGCTATTATAATGGTCAATAGCTCTAAACCATAAGGGTTGTTGCCATTTCACACTGTACTTTTGTGTGTGTGTGTGTGATGTCAATTTAGGCTGTTTCTCCTGGGCTTATTTCTGTGTGCATATGTTGTGTATGTTTGTTTTACTGTGTCTCTTTGTGTTGACATAATGCAAACCATTGGAGACAGTTAAGTTACTATTACTACTACTATACAGCTATGTTATGAAAAAGGGACTCATCTGGTATTTGAGAAGGGTATATATGAAACTAAGCAAAGCTACAAGAAAAACATTTATTATTTGAACATGATTTTTCATTCCACATGACCACAGTAAGCATATATAATAATGAGTCAGTATGTGAAAAAGCAGATTAGACTTACTTTGAGACTCCTACCTACCTTGAAGGTAAGTGCTTGGTATAATAGGATGAAATGCATGCTAGCATGCTGCCTGCTGTAACCATAATTTCCTTCGGGATTAATAAAGTATATCTCATCTCATCTCATCTCATCTCAAATGATATGTATTTTCTATTATGTATATTTTTTACAAATTGAAAACCATTAACTAAAATAAAACAAAGGTTTTAGATGTGATACTTGATGGAAAACTTATAAATTAGATAAAATATTATTCAAAAATGTATATCTATCAAAACCTCCTCGCCAGACTATATAAGGTAAATTTCAAGTAAAATATGTTTTCTTTTGTCGATAGGATGTTGACTACAGCTGGATTATTTGTCTTGTTTTCAACTCTAGGAAAGATTACTGGAAATCTGGGTGAGATTGTTGGCTCTGTAAAAAAATGTCTTTAAAATATAACACTTTTAAACATGAATTCATGAAAACATTAGCATTGCGTTCATTTAAATCACACAAAGATTTTGAAAGTGAATAACTGTTTTGTATATTAATACTTAATTATATATTTTTTATTATATAAGAGAAAAAGTGTTTTCAGAATGCTAATATAAAAGTTCAATTAAAGAAGCTGACTGTAGATATCTTGGTGAAATGAATTGCAACACTGATAATTACATTTGATAATTCTGTGCATCTTTCTATCTTTTAAATATGAAGGTGAAAATGTTGCAAGACTTGGACAAGTGGCTCAGTCTTCAATGTATAAGAATAAGAAACCAGAAAATGCCATTGATGGGAATCGTGCCAGCAACTTCGACCAGGGTTCTTGTGCCTGTACAAACTACAACTTGAATCCATGGTGGAGACTTGACCTTTTGAAGACATATAAAGTCAACACTGTGACTATCACCAACAGACAAGACTGTTGCCCTGAGAGGATCAATGGAGCTGAGATTCGCATTGGAAATTCACTTAATGACAATGGCAATGCGAATCCCAAGTAAATGAGCTATTTGTCTTTCACTTGATTCAAACTTTGACATAACAGTTGTATATGTGGCAATCATTATTTATGTTTGCAAAAGATTTCTGCTTCTACCTCTTTTTATAGAGTTAAGTCCACCATACAATAGCGCGCAGCATTCAACTATCTGAGAGTGACATTTATACAAACTTTTATTTTAGATTAAGCTTATGTTACTACTAAATCTGTTTTCTTGTCATTTGTTTTCAGATGTGCTGTAATCTCGTCTATCGCTGCTGGGGCATCCCAAACCTTTGCATGTAATGGAATGGAAGGTCGCTACATAAACATCGTTATTCCTGGGAGAACAGAATACCTGACACTTTGTGAGGTGGAAGTTGACGGTACACTTTCAGGTAAATCTTGTCCAACTTTTCTTGTGTGTTCCCGGTTAAATTAATACAGTATGATGTGTGGAGTTCTTGTTACCAAGTTATTGTCATGACTTGAAATGTTTCAGATACTAATATTGCTAGACTTGGACAAGTGGCTCAGTCTTCAATGTATGGGAATAACAAACCAGAAAATGCCATTGATGGGAATCGTGCCAGCAACTTCGACCAGGGATCTTGTGCCTGTACAAACTACAACTTGAATCCATGGTGGAGACTTGACCTTTTGAAGACATATAAAGTCAACACTGTGACTATCACCAACAGACAAGACTGTTGCCCTGAGAGGATCAATGGAGCTGAGATTCGCATTGGAAATTCACTTAATGACAAT
>VUQR01024980.1:0-22012 GCA_015108515.1 Hemichromis elongatus | reverse complement strand
GTGATTTGTTTTTGCGTTAAGTGAATTTGTTTTTGCGCTTTTCAATTTGTTTTTGCGTTAAGTGAATTTGTTTTTGCGCTTTTCAATTTGTTGTGCGTTTTGTGATTTGTTTTTGCGTTAAGTGAATTTGTTTTTGCGCTTTTCAATTTGTTTTTGCGTTAAGTGAATTTGTTTTTGCGTTAAGTGAATTTGTTTTTGCGCTTTTCAATTTGTTTTTGCGTTAAGTGTATTTGTTTTTGCGCTTTTGAATTTGTTTTTGCGCTTTTCAATTTGTTGTGCGTTTTGTGATTTGTTTTTGCGTTAAGTGAATTTGTTTTTGCGCTTTTCAATTTGTTTTTGCGTTAAGTGAATTTGTTTTTGCGCTTCTCAATTTGTTGTGCGTTTTGTGATTTGTTTTTGTGGTTTGCACTTCAGGGCCACCGTAGTAGCTGTCGCCATTGTTGGAAACTTGGCCACGCTATGAATTCTGGGATATGGTGTCCCACGAAGGATGCACCCAAACCATCCTTCAAATCTGGGAAAAGAGGACGAATTTGGAGGATCTTACATTGCTCCGCCCATCAACAAGTCCATTGTCCATTGTTGGACTTACGATTGTCGGTTGGAAAATTTTTACATATCGCCCAACCCTAGTACTAGCACTCTGTTGAGATGATCCCACACTGCTACAATAATGTTGAGGCCAATTCCACTGTGTATTTTTCTACCCAGTTATGCTTTTACTGCACGGCAGTGTATTTGAGATCACTGCCATGCAGCAAAATTACGTTTTGCAGGTCAGATACTTTCCGATGGTACTTTTCTGCATTCAAAATTCCATCATTTTGACAAGATCTCCAAGACCACAGGCTGAAATGCAAATGCAAATCATGACCGCTCCAACCTTGAGGTCAAAGATACTTATAGCATAAATCTAAAAACCCTACATCTCCTTGTTCTTGTGTTTACAGGGTTAGTTGAACCCCAGACTGAGAGTTAAAAAAAATAACAGGAAGTCTGGCTCCTTGGAAGCAACATATAAAGAAATGAGGGGTGGCTCAAGACTTTTGCACGTCACTGTATGTTAGCTGATCTAAGCCAAGAGCCAATAGCTTTATACTTTACACAAATAAACAGAACTGAGGCAGAGCTTACGATGGTGCCAGCTTGTCGAGCCTACTGAAAAGATCCTGCTTGATCTTTAGATTTTCAACAATGGCCTCCAACACAAGATCCGAGCCCTGAACCGCAGATTCAGCGTCTGTGGAAGTCGACACCTTCTGCACGACTTTCTTGATGAACTCTTCACCTGCCTGAAACAAACCAAACAACATTCTTAAACTGTTCACAGATCATGCTGTGGCTGATTCGACTGCTCATTTTGTCGGTAAATCTACAGCCTCTCACCTCTGGCTTATCGGAAAACTTCTTCTTTGCCACTCGTTTAATGCTTCCTTCAATCATTTTAATGGACTTTTTGAGGATGTCGTCAGATGTGTCCACCAGTGTCACAGAGTGGCCTGTTGATGCGGCAACCTTAGAGAAAACGATTCAAGATTGTTCCAAATGCAGCCACCAATGTGGGATCGTTTTTGGTTGAATCTTACACATTTGAACACTTTGTGTGTTAGTTTGACTAGCATAGGCAAACAACTTTAACACCTGCCAACTCGATCTAAATAGAAAGTTAACTTAATGACCACTACCACCTTTGCCACCTTTATATGGCAAAGCTACTGACCTTGATGTGCAACATAAAAATGAAACATTTTGGAAAAAAGTCACCAAAGTGCACATACAGACTCTAAAAGTAAAGTGAGCAAACAACAGTGTAACAGGGTCTTTCTTTGCATGCTGTCCACCAAGTTGCATTTGATCTGCTTTGACACTTCATGAACAATCTTGCTAACACTGGGCACTGAGCCCATTACCTTACTTCGAGCTAAATAACTCCACGTAAGCAGGATGTTGTGTTTACAGATACGAGTAAACATGAGAGAATGCAAAGAACTGCAAGGCACAGTCCACTTTGATTTTTAAATCAAAGCGGTGTGTACTCTGCATGCACTAGTGTCTTGTAAGCGTAAGTTCCGATAAAGAGCACGATTAAAAGTTTTGAATAACTACTGCTAGACACAGACGCGATTAGGACGTAAATATAACGCAGACAGCCAAATTGGCCTTAATCCATTGGACTTAACTAGCTGCTTAGCTAAATACGGGCCACATTCCTCCTTTTTCGCTTACTCACTTGTGCAATCCCTGCACCCATCTGTCCACCTCCGATGATCGTGACATTTTTAATAACAACATTCCGGACAGCTGAAGACGAAAAGCCTCTGACGATCTGAGGAGCTGCGAAAGCCATGTTGTCCGGTGTCAGCTCGGGTCCAAAGTGAAGGACACACTAGTGTCAGTTCACAGGAGCCCCCGAGCTGTACTAGTTAGAGCCGTCTGCACCGCCGCCATCTTGCTCCGGGGTCAGACTGTGGATTTTAGACGTTTGATGTCAATTTTTGTGCGTTTCCTGGTTGTTTTTTATTTAAATTTTTTTTAAAAAGAGTCAAAACTAAGCAATAGGGAATACATTTCACAAGTCTATAGGATATCTTACCATATGTTCGTCTTCAATTAGAGTTATTAGTGTAAGTAGCCATTATAACAGTCATTTCTGTTAAGTGACACACAAATGAAAAAAAAAACCTGCCAGTCCGCCATTCATTTTGAATTTAATTTATTTATTATTATTTTTTCGATAATTATTTGCCAATGTAATTCGGAAACTTCAAGTTAATTACTCAAAATTTCGAGTTGGCTATCCTATTCAATTAGTAAGGTACATTGTAATTTCGAGGTACTTGGTGAATCGAAATTTTGCAATAACATTTTAAACTTTTTTATCTAACTCAAACATTCAAGTATAAGAGTTTACGATTTATTTTTTTACGTACTAACACCAAATTATTATTATCGTTCCAGTGGTGGAAACGGGTCTCCCTATAAAGCTGTGTTATGTCATAAAAATAAATTGTGCATTTTAGGGTAGAAAAAAATTATACTCTATTGTAATAATCAGTAATATCGCTGAACGTTATTGAGGAATTGCCCCTGCCTAATATGGCGACTGTGTTGACGCATCTTTCCAAAGAGCTTTGCGATAGACGGAAGTGCTTGCGGCCACGTGATCACAGGCGGTTCCGCTTGCAATTGTGGAGTTGTATTAGCTACTGCCATCTCCTGGGTTAATTCACATCAGAAATGATCTCAGTCCTTAGCATTCGTTCATTATTTCTACCTTTTGTCTATCAGTTTATGGGTAAACTTTCTCAATTTATGCAAGGAAAAGCACACAAAATAAATCACCAGCTAGCAAATTAACATATAATGAACTATAATGCAGTGAGGCTATCAGTCGTGTTTTCCCTGAGTCCAGATTTAAATTTAGTGTAAAAAGTTGACACATTCATCTGACATCAGGCTACCGTTGTCTTGTCTTTTTGTACGTGCATCCCTCACTCGTTCATGTGAATGACAACATTTATTTAAACATTTTAATATATCATGTGTTTAATGATTTGTTAATATTTTTCAAAAAATTATAGCACAAAAATACAGTATTTCTTTCAATAATTATTTAGACAAATACAATAAAGTGCAAAAGTCTTGAGGCAGACCTCTTTTCTTTGTATTGTGCTTCCACGGGGCTAGAGTTTGTTTTCATCCTTTAAAGTGGTTTCGAGCTAACAGTCCTTACACCTGAACTTTTTCAGTGGAATGTGTGCGTTTCTTTTTTTAATGCCATCTAACAATCATCTATGTATCATTAAAGTATAAAAAATAGCATCTAACTCATGGGACGAACCAGCGTTACAGCTGCATGTAATACACAAATTATTAAAAAAAACATTTGAAATTGGTTCTCTTCTAAGTTTAGGCACTTTGTTACTAACAACACATTATTAGTTCCCATATCTTTAGCTGAATCTACGAGAAATGAAAAAGGTAAAAGAGTTTGACAGACATAACAAAAAGTATTTTCCATCAATAAGGTGATTCCCAAAGAGTTATTAGCATAAAACTTGACATATCTCAGCATGGCGTGCAGTGAATTCTTTAAAAAAAAAAAGGAAAACAAACACGTTGAGGACAAATGATACAGCAGCGGGTCTAAAAACTGTTGATGAACAGTATCTGAAAGTCATGTCTGAAAGAAATAGGAAACAAATCCAGCTAAGACCTGACACGGGACCTCAGAGATGGATGCGGCGCATCAGTTAATTCATCCACTGTTTGCCATAGTCTCATCAGAAATGTTCTCAGTGGAATGCCGGCTGTTGAGAAGCCAATATTGAGAAATAGAAACAAAGAGAAAAGGCTCACGTATGCCAAATCACACAAGAACTGGACTGAAAATCAGTGGCAACAAATTTGAAATATTTCGTTCAAACTGTCACCGATATGAGGTTGTTGAAAGAGATGTCCAGCTTTACAGAGAATGGAACAAAAGGCAGAAACAACTAAAGAAGACTCTAAATGTCGTTCAAGGATCCTGGAGAACTATTCCTGAAGATGACTTAAAGAAATAATAATAAATCTGCCTAAGAGGGTCCTGACTGTGTTGAAGAGTAAAGGTGGTCCTGTCAATTATTGACTTTCAAGGATGCTAGAATTATACAAAAGCGATTACTACATATAAACAGCTGTTCCATGTACTTTCTTATAACACCTTTCATTAAATCTCTGCACCCATTTCCCAATCAAAATACAATGAAATGAGGGTTGGCTTAAGACTTTTGCACATCACATTATGCTTGCTAATTTCCAAGAAGAAAATCAAATCATACAACAATAAAAGGATAAATATTAATACAGTTATTTATCTTATAACTTTTAAATTAGAGTCATGTGGCAATACTGACCTTATTTATAACATTTAAAAAAATTGAGGTAAGCCATCACATCATTTCTGATCGATATCTGTTATTACTTTTGAATTTCTGTTCGCTCAGCAGCAGCTTAAATCATCAACATAATCCAGATGGTAATGAAAAAATAAATTATCTGGGATTTCAGTCTCTAATAAAAAAAAAAAAAAAATGTCTATAACCTTCCTAAATATTCAGGTCTCTCCAGGAGAATTAGATCAAAATATTTTCTACTTTTTGTGAAGTCCTTCATCAGAGTTTCCTTACAGGGCGTCAGTTTCACTGTTGCGAGCAGTCAGGCACACAGTGAATGGGCAAGGTGCTAGTGTCAGTCCGAAGCGTCCGTGCAGGGGAGGTGGTGGCTTTCCCTCTGGGAGCCTGAATTTGAAGGCCTGCAGTAAGCTGGTGACCGTCAGAAACAGCTCCATTTTTGCCAGCTGTTCACCCATGCATACCCTGCGACCTGAGACACAACAGTGAAATCAAATTTATGGATTGGTGTTTATGTCTCATTCATATGGATCATATCAGTACAAAGCATACCAATCCCAAATGGTATGAAGCACTCTTTCCTGAGCAGCTTTCCCTCATTGTCCAAGAAGCGTTCTGGGTTGAAACTGTCTGCATCATCCCACACAGTGGGATCTCTATGGACAGACCACAGGTTGGGCAAAATGACAGTTCCTTTAGGAATAGTGTAGCCTCTAAACTCTGAAAAAGGAAAAAAGAACACTTTGTCTAGAGGTTAGGAATAAGACAAACTTGGAGGCAGGTCTCTGTTAGGGTGGATCCAGGATGCTTGAACAGTTATGTGCAGATGTGCATGACGGTTATTTGGAGGTTAAGGGTCACAGTTACTGTTTACCTGTTGTTTCTGAGGCCATGTGAGGAATAGCCAAGGGAACTGCCACGGTCATTCTCTGCACTTCCATGATGGTGGCCTCAGTAAAAGGCAAACTTCCCTTATCAGTCAGAGACGGCACCCGATGTTTGCCCACTACTTCATCAATCTCTGCCTGGACCTTGTCTTGAATCAACACAGCAGGAGAAAAGGACGATTAAAGATGAAGCCTACATCTTATTAAATAAGGAAAAATCGTTCTGATTCCAGAAAAAAAAAGACAATCAGATTCATTTAGTGCTCGTGAAATGCAGCAGTAAATGCACTTTCAATGTGCACGTGCAACAATTGGAGAAGTGGTTAAATACACAAGGAGGCCAGACATCTTCGTGTCTTGAAACTGAGAAGTGCCCGAGACGTGGGCTCCCGCAGAAGATTCACCGATTCCTTTTTTCCCCCGATATAAAAGTTTATTTGGCAACCTAAATAAAATGATATGATTTCACAAACACATGCACTTTGCAAAGAATGCACTTAATTGATTGTTGCTATTTTTACCTTGGGTATCAGGGTATATGACCATATAAAGCAGAGTCCACAAAACCGAATTGGTGGTAGTGTCAGTGCCAGCAATGAAGAGATCGCCTATGATATAAAAGAGATAATCCTCTGTGAAGCTGCTGTTCTCTTCTCCAGCATCTTGCTGGGCCAGCATCTCCATCAAGTACATGTCTGTGAGATCCCTCGGATTGGCAGCATCTAGTGTTGCACGGTGCTTTGTAATAATCCTCTTAAGAAACACGGTGATGTCTCTTTCCACCTGACGCAACTCTCTGAAAACTCCGAAAGGCAGCCAGTAGAGCAGCGGGAAAACATTGATGAGGAATGCCGGGCTGGTTATGCAGATCTCCAGCCCTCGCGCCATCAGGTCCAGCATGCTGCGGAACTCGCGATCCTCGTGATGGAAGCGCTGACCCAGGATCAGTGTGCAGATGACGTTTGACACAGCGTTGGCGATCAGCGGACTTGGGTCCACACCGGCGCCACCACACTCCTCATTCAGCCGCAGCAGCTCTGTTTTAATCGTGGTAAGGCCTTCCTTGATGCAAGGCTCCAGACTTAGCTTCCCCAGACCAAAGCTGCGGAGTGTGGTGTGGCAGAACTTGCGTTGCTTTCGCCATACTGGCCCGTAAGGTGCAAAGACAATCCCTGAAGTTCAGTTATACCAGGAAAAAACAGACAGCATAAGTCGGCATGTATGTCATTGTTATTTTAGCTACTTACTAGACTCTTAAAATTGTAGAATACTTAAAAACTTACATCTCGTAAATTATGGAGGAGACTACCAAATCTAAATCCTGCTTGTAGAATAAATAGAGCCTAGTAAAGTTACAGGCTTATCAAGTTCAAATGTGCATTCATGCATATATATTCATTGTAGGTTTGAGACTGATAGACTTTCAGTGAAGCCCAAAAGTTAAAGAGAAACTTCAATTTGAAGGCAACTGTTCAACTGTATTCTATCATTCATTGAATAAAGCAACTAGCACCCAAAAATCTCACAGGGCGTAATTACTATTTGTCTGGCATAATGCAATAATACTGTGGAGGAGACATTACAGTTCTGGTCAGAATTTTTAATACACATATGAACGTGACAGTGAGGCTTTCCAACACTGTACCAGCTGTCAAGCATGGTGGTAGCAGCATCATCCTCTGTGGCTGATTTGCTGTCAGTGGTACTGTTACATTGTAAAAAGTGGATGGAATGATGATTCAGTAAGAGAACTGAATCATTATTCCATCCATCCAAATTTGTAAACATCGCATCAAATCAACACGTAGATGGTTGAAACCTGGACAGATTTGGGCGTTCCAACAGAACAATGATCCCAAACACACCTCAAAACTGGCTTTGGACTAAATTAAGCAGGCTAACATTAAGATTTTGGAATGACCTTCACAAATCCCCAAACTCCACCCTACTTAAAATTAACCAACACTGCACTTTGCAAGGTTAAGTATACAGTAGTATGCATCTGTGTGAACTTTTTAATGTATACTTTATGGGTTATTACACGGTTATAGCTTCACTCAACCGGTAACCAACGACTAAAGTTGTTTAATTTAATACGAAAACTTGCTTACCTTTGCGTTTAGTGATGATAGTGATGGTAGGGACGTCTGGCCTGTCGGAGAATACCTCCGGATGGTTTGAGAGGGCATCCCTGACCACTTCATAGCCATTGAGCACCACGATAAGTTGACTCCCTACAAAAAGACTGTATATGTTGCCGTAAAGTTTAGCCAATTCTGCCAAGCCGTCAGTGGGGTTTATGATCCGTTTCCTGAGGATAAAAGAGGGTACGAGAAAGCCGCCGAAGTTTCCGACCACTGGCCATGGCTTCGGACCTGGCGGAATATTTTTATATCTTAAATTCCGCTGTTTTTGATAAAGAACAACCAGCGCCAACGCGATTATTATTAAAGCCGCAACGTTTGCGTTTAACAGCACGGAACCGTTCAGGACTGAGAGCGAAACCATGACGTCAGCCTTCAAATAAACTCAACTCTGTTAGTTGATAATACATGTCCAGGACTAAACATTAGGACGCCGCGAAGCTGCTATTTATTTGTTTTACAGACAGACGCTCACGCTCTTCCTGTGTTGTTGTGGCAGGCCAAGAACAACGTGGTACCGCTACTGGCTTCCTATTGGCTGACAGTGCTGCCTCCTATTTTGATTGGTGGCCAGCGGTCATTGGCCCCTTCAGCCCTTAATTCTCTCTTCCAGGCTTGGTAGTGGTACAAATTCTGTTTAATCCATTTTGAGGCTTGATTTTTATTATTTTTATTTATGTTTATTTTTATTATTTTTTACATTTTTCATACTTTTTTACTTTTAGGGCAAGTAAATCAAATTTATGCAAAGAGTTTCACTGCGCATGTCCGCTTATATACAATGTATCTAGAAATTATTCAAAGCGCTTCTATAGCTCCACATATTTTCATGTTACAGCCTTATCCCAAAGTGGATTAAATTAATTTTCCACTTTAAAATTCTACAAACAATACCTCATCATGGAAAAAGTGAAAAAAAGTCATTCTTTTAATTCTTGCACATTTATTAACAAAAATAAAACTATACCATGTACATAAGTATTCGCAGCCTTTGTCTGACACTAAAATTTGATTATTTTTTATTTTTTCATCAATCATAAAACTGAACTTCAAACTCTTAAAGTTTGCAAAAAATAGAGAGTTAGTGTTTTAATGTGGATTTGAGTCATTTGATGTCCAGAGGAAGTGTTTTCTGTTAATTTGGAGTTCTTAACAATGTACTTTGATGAAGTGTACAGTGAAATAAAAGCAACATTCTTATGCTTTGGTAAGAGTACATTTTAATACAAAGTTACAATGATAAGACTATAGCTGGGATACACAAACAATGCTACTGAAGTTATTAAAAAAAATAATAAGAATAATAATAGAGAAAAAAAAACAAATACCTAGACTGACAATGGCAACTTTGGTACACCCATAGACATTTAACAAACTAAGGCACCTTGTGACTTGAGCACATTGATATCACATTGAGATAAACCCTGACACAATGTACATATACCAAATGAAATACTGCAATAAAGCTGCAAGTAGGCATCATAAAACTGTCCGTTTATAAAAAGAAATTGACCAGGAGCAAAATCAACTTTATCATTTACGAAAAAAAAGAACTACTTGCAGGACTTTATCTTATAAATAAATCACAGTGACAACACACAGAGATGGTATCATTATTTTCTCAGACACACTCATATCTACGCATTTGGTATCAATGTGTCTGCGTAGTAGGCAAGACTTGATGAATGATTATTGAGCAACACTGCCGCCATATCAGGGTCATATTACTCCTCTCGTGTGCTTTGTACCATGGAGTACTTCTTACAGGGATTCTTCAGGCAGGAAGGAGGCCAGGCTATGGGCCAACTGTACGAGCACGGCACTGCGGTCTGGACGTTCCTCTCCAAGAAGTTAAACAATGGGTTCCACCAGGTGTTGGTGAGGTAGTTATTGGGTGAGCATTTCAGGGTCTGAAAAGAAGACCAAAACAAAAGTTACATTAGAGTAATATCACTACGCCACGCAAATGTCTGTAACAGAAGATCGTCTGATGACTTGCATTTGACACAGTTTAACAATACTTGAGGAATCGTAAGTATATATAATAATATAATAATAATATAGATCATTTACTATAAATAAAAGCCGTAATAATGAATACCCCCCGACCACTGCTCCTCACACAACAAAGTGGACACAGTGCCACTAGAAAAAGAGTAAAGTCCTCCATGCTTGAGGACTCCTGTGACTTTTCCTCAAACCTGTAAGTTAGCCATGGTGTGGTACCACCAGAACAGACGGGAGGTGATAAAATACGCCACAACCACATCCACACTGTAGTGCTCATGAGCCACCAAGATGCACAACACGCCCACAGCACTCAGGAGCCAGCAAATGAGATGGTACCACCAAAAGGACCGCGGCGAGTCTTCGGGGAAAGCAGGAAAGACAAGATTGCTGTCAGTATTTATTTGTAAAAAAAATAATTTATTTGTTTTAATTTAATAAAGCCTAATTAAAGATGATAAGGGTGATGGATTGTATTCTGTTAAAAATATTTCTCATATTCTGTGAATTTTAAAGCAATTAACTTCGGGGAAACCTTTGTTTTCCTCCCACCAAGGAACAACTTTGCTTCATTTTGCAAGGCTGAATCAACATCATCACACCACAAAGCTACAGCATGTTGTGTGTTTTGCTTACAGTATAATGAAACAACAGCCCTTCATACCGGAATCCCCATATTATCATACACATCCAGAGGCTCAAGAGAGATTACTTTTCAGAATAATATAATGAGATGGATGACATAGTAGCTTTTAGTAGCAAACTGCAATGGACAAATGCCAAGATGCCACTGTTTACATCTAACATACTGTTGCGCGTCCTCACTAATGTCTTTGAATGTAATGATGTTGATCTGCTTTTGCAAAGTGATAAAAAGTACGGCTGGCGTTTTTTTCTTGTGACTTTAATCTCAGAACAGCTTCTTTGTTTTCCTGATAAAATTATGACTTTATAATGTGTGAACATTGTTATTTTTATGTACTTTTCTTCCATAAGTAGAATCTTACTAACAGTAAAAACTAAGACACATGGTTCTAAATCCCTATTTTGAAACATTTGAATTTTTTTTATATAACCTTTAGTTACCAATACAGAAATATGCTGCTTTAAAATACAACATATGCTGATTGTTCTTGTGGTCAAGCAACAAATTAGCACATGTCAGTTATTTGTAGCTCCTGCTAAGAGAGCGCTCTATTTCATAAAAACTGAATGAGTCCAATCTAGTTCATGTATTATTCATAGATGAATCCCATAAATTCTCCCACACACGGAAGCAAACAAGTATTACTTTGAGTACTTACACTCCTTAATGAACAAATAGGTGAGCGTGAGCATCACAGTGTGCCCACTGTAAAGAAAGTCTCCACACAGGAGATGGGAGTTTGTAATGGAAAGCCCTCCACCTGAAATTAGCCGCAGGACCCGCTGGATTTTCGCATGGGAGTCTCCGTGAAGCTGATGATGTAAGGAGAGGGAGAAACACTGGATCAGAGGTAACATTGAGACAGAGGGAGTATTTTCACTATAGAATAAATATGCAATGAATTTTAAAGATAAGGTAATCTTCACATTTAAGAATCCAGAAAAGAGTGTTATTATTAGTATTAATATACTCTCACCAGTCACTATGTTAGGTCAGTGTATAATCGGCTAATCACAAAGCGGCACTCAGTGCATTTAGGCATGTAGAGGTTATTGAGAAACCTGCTAAAGTTCACACTGAGCGTCAGAATGGGGAAGAACTGTGATTTAAGGGACTTTGAACATGACAGGACTAGATGGCATGGTCTGGATATTTCAGAAACTGGTGATCTTCTGGAATTTTCCCACACAACTATCTCTAAGATTTTTTTTGAAAATGCCTTGTTGATGTCAGGGGACATTGGCCAGACTGCTTCTAGCTCATAGGAAGGCAACAGTAACATAAATACCCACCTGCTACAACCAAAGATTGCAAATGAGCATCTCCAACGCACAACAACTTCATTGGCTACTGCACTAAAGACCATTATTCTTGAAGTGCTGTAGCTCATCCTGTTCCTAATAACAGGAAACTGAGACTACGTTCTTGCCTGGTCTGTGAGTCTAAGTTTCTCAGATGGTATGTTCAGAATTTGGCGTGAACAACATGAAAATATGGTAGCGTCCTGCCTTTTATTAGAGATTCAGGCTGCTGTGGCACACTTTTATTGGCACACTTTGGGGCCCTTAGTACCAGCTAAACATCATTTAACCACCACAGCCTACCTGAGTATTGTTGTTGACCATGTCCAACCCTTTATGTCACAAAGCTCAAATAATATCAAACTGATCTCTTGAAAATGACAATGAGTTAACTGCACTCAACTAGGCTCCAGAGTCACCAGATCTCATTCCAGTACAGCACCTTTTGGATGTGGTGGAACACAAGATTCACAAATCTGCAGCATCTGTGTGAGGCTGTCTAGTCCATGTGGACAAAAACCTGTGAGAAATGTTTCCAGCACTGTGTTGAATCTATGCCTTGAAGTACTAAGGCGGTTCTAAGGCAAAACAGACTCCAATCTGACACTAGCTAGATGTACCCAACAAAGTTACCAGTGAGTGTATATTTTTTGATAGATAAAATATTGGATAAATTCTCCAAAACCAACCCAAGCAAAGACACTTAACTGATCATCACAAAAGTTGACTATTCTCTATTGGATATCTGTCAATCTCTATGAGTCAATAAAGTACTATCAACAATGCCTAAATACATAAAATATTAAATTAGATTTTTCTGTTAGACGTGCTGCTCAAGTTATGCAGGATGTTTTCCTTCCTACAGACAGCTGACAGCTTCGACACTCAATCCACAACATTACCAACTCTTAGGAAAAGAACAACTACTAAATTGTCTAACCTGCAAACCTTTTTGCAGTATACAATCAAAACGACTGCCAGGAGCAGATGTTTTTGTTCAGACACTAATGCACCTCAGTATTGTTGATATCCCAAGGCAATAAAAAGCTAAAATGTCTTCTTTTTTTTAATGGCTGCTTTTCCAGAGTGGCTGTGCAAGAAAACTAGTCCCAGAGCGCATCAGAGTGCACGGGCGAGAAATGACGGGAAACACTCTCTCTGACGTTTGCATGCTTCTTACCTTCGGAGCGCAGGTCATGTGCATGCCAGGTACAGGCAAGGTAGTAATATACATAGTGACACAGCGGTACAAATACAGGGTGCCAATGAGGAAGAAGAACCGTCTGCACGCTATTGACCTACAAGAAGAGAGTGTAACGCAGAGGGATAAATGATGGTGTAGGCTGATACACGCAATTTTTACAGTCACTGGAATTAATCTGATAAGGTAAACTTCTTTGATAAAAAAATAAAAATCTATCAAAGTATACAAAAAGCTGATGACTGAAGGCAATTTAACTCTGAATGATGAGTCAACATAACAAACGCAATAGCTCCTGCCAATTGAACTGAGGTTAAGCCGTGACAGTAAGACTTGTGATTTCACTTGCACTGTCGATTTAATTGCGTCGTAGTTCCCACGAGAAATTTCATGTAGAAGACTACATGATGTAAAGCAATCATTTTTCAGCTGCGTTAAAATTATTATAGCCTCGAACTGTAGCCGGTGTTAAATAGGAAAGACTGCTTTCTAAATGAACAGCCATACAAGAGGACACTCCAGTGTAGAAACGGCCGGGAAATTATTTTGATTTGATCAGAAGGCCCAGTAATATGATGAACTTCCTGAGTTCATCACACATGCAGACATGCAGATCACTGACAGGTTTCAAGGGGTTAGTTATCACATAGTATACGCAGTAATTGTGAACAAACTGAAAAAAAGAAAAGAAAAGAAAACAGCATACAGGTAATGCTGTTGGTTCTTACTTGTATCTAAAGAAGAACAGCTGTATCAACCAAATGGCAAGCAGCACCATCCCATTGATCTCTGTTACTGTAAATGCCCAATTGACTCTGTCAACATAGTCAAAGAACTTATCAGGGAGGGGCGGGCTGCTTTCTTTGGGTGGAACCCTCTCGTGGACCACTGTGATTACAACTGTTGTCAGGACCAAATTAAAACCAGCATAAAAGAAAGCGATTATTGTCTTCCACCACTCCATAGGCAGACGATTGACCTTGGACTCCGGCACGGAGATCTTCACGTAGTCATTATGCTTGCCTATGGCTTTCCGAAAGCCCCTCTTTGTATCCTCTCCACCCGCTGCATGGACGGGGCAGGTTTTACCGCCGTTGGGCACGGCGGCAGCCTCCATTCCTGGGTTCGTATTATCAACGGCAGAGTCTCTCGCATCCACGAGCTCCTGTGATGCCATGGGTGCCTGCACTGTCCATGCACAGACAATGTGGCTCTGGGCTGAGGCTTTATAGCTGTGATGAGAGAAAACAAAAGGATCACACTGACAAGCGGTTAGGTTTGGAAAGCGTGTGCAACTGTCAGTTGTACAAGATAGAAAAGTACAAACAAGTAATGAGAGATGGAAAACGCTTTGGTTTACACTTATTTTTGCTCTTCCTTATTTTAGGAGTAATCAATGAAGACATGAAGGTTTTATTGACACAAAGTCTTGGATTCCACTGGATATAACGTCCATTTAAATCTTAACAAGCTATTTTGGAGTTTGTGACACAAAGCCAAATGTGGTTGTATGAGTTAATGCTGTGAGTTATACTTTCCATTTATTGGACATTCACCAGAAGCACTCAGGCAGTTTTCTGTTTGGACATTCAATCATCCTCTTTTTTTAGTACTTCCAAAGTCTTTCCATTACACTGCTGTAGGTTTTTGTTTTTTTTTTCTCAGCGGGCAACTGCTGCAGTTGTTCCAGTCAGTGTATGGTCAAACATAACTTGTTGTTTGCAAAACTGGAGAAGAGTTAGTGAAGTGTTTGTTGTTGGGCTATTTTCACTTAATGACTGTGAGAGTACACTACAGCACTGATCATTTTCATCCACAGACATCCAAAAGGTAACAGCTGCTTTAATGGATGTGGAGATTATTGCAATTTTGTCATAAAATGCATGACAATAAAAGTCATCTGGGATACAAACATGATGTTATGTTTACTTAGAAACCTAGCAGTAGGATAAAACATGGGATGGCAACAAAACGTGGCTGGATACAGGAGGCCTATTGAAAGTATCAGTTTCCTCGGATCAATTTTGAGGAAAACATTACTGCTGGATAGAAAGCATTAGAGCAGAATGCCCTCTGACTAACCCACACAGGACTCAGCCTGTGTTATGTAACTGATGGAGGTCTGAAGAACACAAAGACTAACAGGCTTTAATGGTTTATAATAAAGGGTTATAGTGGGATTTAACAGTTGGAGGGGGCGATGGGGGGCTAAGTTCTGGTGTTGCTGGTCAGCACAAAAAAGTGACATAAAAATCTGTATTATAAGCTCCAATAGATTTGTGATCTTCATGCACGGGCTTTGGTCAGCTGACCTGCTGCCGGTGGTTCTAAGCTTTACTTCTCTTTGTGGATTTAGCCAACTGGATGCTGCTCTATGTAAGCAGATGTTACCTGAACCATCATGGCTGCTTTCTAGCCCCTAGTTGGTGTAAAGCTAGCATAAAGGTGGAATTTGGCAAGTCTCAGTAAAGAACATCATCTGCTTAAATTTAAAGGATTAAAGTCCTTCTAGACTTACGCTCCATTAAAACAAAGCATCCACATTTCAACACAGTTATTTGCTTACAGCTAAATTTGCTGTCATTTCATTGGTTAGCTGGAACATAAAACAGTATGTCTTGAAAAAACTTTCACCCCCTGTAAGTCGTACTTTTCCAGCATCTTTGGTTCTTAAAAAATTCTCCCACATATTTCAGCTCGGAGTTCTTTCAGCGCCGTCTCTTTCTCCCTCACAATATTTCGGCTGCTACCTTGGACCTAAGATAGCAGCGTCCACGAGTCCATGAGTCCAGAGTCCATCGCAGTTATGCAACCTACCCAGCTTAGTCTGTGGTCATTGTCCTGGATTAACATTTAATATGTTTATAATCATTTGACAGCATCGCTTTAGTAACTCATCTGGCTCACGATCCATCACACTTCACAGGATATTGTAATGTGTGAAGTACAGAAAGGAAGTTACAAGTTTTGTTGTCATTGCCTGGTTGTACCACACAAACTAATAACAATTAAAAGCTGCTGAGAGGTCAAGGAGACTCGCTCATCCCTCCCTTGGACGGCGGATAAACTAAATTGAATTTTAGATGGAAAGTTAATTATCCACAGTAGCACTGTAAGTTTCCCCGATCAGTCATTACCTCTACTGTCCTCTCTTTCTTGCATTTTTTTTCTAAGTGAAGTGAACTCTACCTTTAGCCATATGGCCTATCTGGTGACATTGACCAAACACTGCACTAAAAATGACCTGCAAGTTGAAATGTTGACTCTGGACAAGATCAACAGGAGTAATCAAACATTATAAGACCATCATAATGTTAGTAACAAGGGTTTATGTATCTTTTGGTTTGGTATAATGCAAAATGTTATTCACCGTATCATTTAGAGGCAGTGTGGTCGAGCGCAAACCCTAAGGAACCATTCAATCTAGTTTAAAGCAGTGTCAATAAACAGCAATGTAAACACATATTAAATGCTGTTCTTATTGTTATGAGAATGAACTCTTTCTGAGTTTCAGCTTACACATATTAGTTGCTGTAAATATTGAGTTTGCAATTCAGAGTTGTTAAGTATTCACATTATTGATTTATTCTTTTAGTAAAAATCTTTTTTGGGGGTGGGGGGGGGCTCTGTTATCTGTGTTTTTATGCGGTTTTATGTTTCCTAGACAACTGCACTATATACACTGCACACGGGTGTCAGCAGACCTGTTTTCCCGTCCCCTTCCCTCCCTAGTGTACCAAGGACAGTATTTTTCCCACTGGCCAGTACACCCATGGGATGGGTGGTGATGGAAACCTGGCATATAAAAACTATTCCACATGGTCACAAGCCATGATGGATAACTTGGCCGCCAGTACTCACCCAAGCTATTTCAAGACACAAGTCACTTAGTTGCCTCAAAGGCTGTATTTTACTCCAGGGGAACCAGGGTTTCAACTCCATTTTGGGCCCGTTGTAATGATATGCTTGTCTTGCTGTCCACTCATTTCTGTCTGTGCATCATGTAGCTACATTAGTTAAAGGAAAGCGGATGCCCTGCCTTGTAGGAAGGGACGAGATCAGGGAGTTAACTTTATGTTATCAAGTTAATAAACCAGCTTCTCAGAGTTTTAGCTTTACTGTTTCAGGACATAAACACAAAACACAAAAATGTGTTAATGAAGTAACTGATATAGTCCAGATTTTTTAATAATCTGTGTGTTTAGTAATCTGCTATAAAAAAAAAACAGATAGTTTTACAATGATAGGAAAAAAGCTAATCATTCACACGGGGTCACTACAGCAAGCACTACATATTTTATTTGTTGTTTTTTTTATGCCAGTTGCTGTTCTCGATGAAACTCGCAAGGTATTTGTTGATGTATAATGACAATAAAAACAACAATAATAATACAGCAGTTATTAATATCAACATAAGTTAGTATTGGTAGCAGGAATAGTAAGTATTCATTGCTTTATTTTAAAGTAATAGGAATACTACAGACTTGGAGTAAATATACAACACTGGAAGTAAAATAAATACTGCCTTCAACATCGTCCCAAGATAAAAACAGATAAATATTATGAGCAAACTGTCCTAATGTTTAAATGCTAGCTCTTTAAGGATTTACTCACTCTCAACTGCTTAAGTACTTGCTGTTCCAGATAAATGCTCCCAAATTGTTAATTATTAATATTAACGTTGGTTTGATTGTAAGTACCTGTCCCCCTAAACAAATTCACTTTGCAACAGTCAATATATACATTGATAATGTGTGAAGTGAGAAAATGTGTAACATAAAATCTGACTAGCTAAATCAATTTGACTAAAAATGATAAAGTAAAAAAAAAATCAGTTCTCTGTTGCTAAAATGTGTAACATCAAGTAATAGAGAATAAGTACAGTAAGTACCAGATGGGTTCAGACTGGGTAGATAGACACTCTCTCTATTTCTTAAATTAGCTTTAAAAAAGTCCTCTTGACCAAGCTTATAGTTAAGTCTGGATCAGAAGACCGTGAACCATGCCTGAGTTGTGCTGTCACAGGTAGAGCCTGCTGGGGGTCTTCCCATGATGGACTGAGCACCCCCCCACACACACACACACCCCGTGCACCTCTCTGAGCCTGCTTCTGTTAAAAAGGGAGTTCTTCCTCCCCGCCGTCGCTGAATGCTTCACATGCGAATGTAGGAATTTTACTTTATAGTACAAAAAACCTTAAGATGACTGTTGTTGTGAAGTAAAAGAAATACAATCAAAATGAAGGAAAAATGAAAGTTTGTAAAATCTTAGGAAAGCTTCTTCAGAATAAACTATATTATTTTAAACTATTAGTTATTATCAACAATATAATGAGCTGGAGAAAACACACTTTGATCATATATAGCAGTAGTTTAATTAACTTTGCTGTTCTTGTGTCTTCCTTTGTAACTGGTAAACATTGGATGTGGGAATCACCAGAGACCCACTATACGCTCACTACGCTACATTATTATCACAATACTTCCCCTCATGATGTCTTATTACTGCCAGTTGTTTTTTAAATTTTGAAATACGCCGAGAATTGCAATAATCTATATTGCAATTTTTCACCTTTTGTCAACTGCAAATAATGTCCTTAAAGATAAGCTTTGACAGTATTTACTTTATCCAGTAAGATAAATATTGTGATACCCTGCTGTATCTTTTTCCCTCGCTCCTAGTAAACATGGCATCCCAATACTGTTAATCACAAAGCAAAGGTTTGAAACATTTCTGCCTTGTAATAGATCTCACGACTACTAAACAGCACTAGTTTAACATCTCACAGTGCTCACAGAGACACGAAAGTATTAATTTCTAACTAACAGAACAAGCCATTGTTGTTCTACTTCTGGTATAACACATCCTATTCCAGAGCACATGTAAAAATAGCCTCAGACTACTTTTCTGCCTTGCCTGACCACATTTTGGGTGGATACTGGCGGTAATGTCAGGTTTGGGACTGGGTGTCTCCCAGGCCTCCCATATATATTAGAGAGTGGCAGTCTGTCACATGTGATGTGTGTGGCACAGCTGGTTTTTGAAGTTTACTTTTGGGGTGTAGCACAGTGGCCTCACACACAGTTTAAAACACTGGGTTAAAACACGAGGCTACTGGGTGGGGCAACAGGTCATTACACGTCCTATAATTAAGCCTTGCAGTTTCAAGTCAAAGCTAATGCAACTTGGAACAGAGAAGTGAATTATTAAAAATAGAATTAAAGCAAGGCCAAGAGTGCAAGGAGGGCAAAGCTACTTTGTATACTTCAAAAATAGGCCGCTTAATTTGCATTGTTTGAACTTGGTTTTATCACTGCAGCCTATGTCACCTGATGTTTTATTTTCATTTAAAAACGTAGCCTTCCAGCTCATGCAAAACGATCTACCGAAAAGAACTTTTTGCATGAATTTATTGAAATAAATGAAATCTATACTAAACACAACATCAAAGATAGTCCATGTACGCTTATAGGAGTCGTGCCTACAGTACATTTCCATATCTATAAACAAAAATAAGGGGACAAATTAAATGTCATCACTAAAGCAAAATTAATTTTGTTCCAACAGAACATATCTTGTCAATGTCACAATTATTGTGGACCTTTAAACACATGTAAGGCAGCATATAGGCTAACGACGAGAATGCTCTCTGTATTTAGATTCACATGTTGCATAGTTCATAGCATCATACCTGCCTTGGTCGGGCCTCTTCCCGGAGTTGCAGTTCCTTAAATCCCCGTTGCTGTCTGCTCCCTGCTCCTCTCAGTCTGCTCTGTTACATTACGCCACAGAGCCGCTCGCTTTTGAGGGAGCGCTCCTCCCTGATGCTGCGCGTATTTCTCACAGCGATTCAGCCTCAGTAAGCAGCTTCCTGCCCAGCATCCCCTTCAAATCACACCAGCAGTCCTGTAATCAGCACACGCCCCACCCTGTAGTTGATTGCAACTGCAAATAGCTGTTTTTTTTTAATTACAAACCCCTCTTTTTTATCCAGTTGCAACCGCTGTTATTTGTGTAACTACACACATGGCCAGGTTGGTAATAATATCCTACAATTTTTTAATTTTTTTTTAACATAAATATTTGAAATTACTCTTCGAAACATCTATTTACTTATTTAATTATTTATTTGTTAATTTATTTATTTTTACAGTGATTTTTTTTTTAAAACGTTTTATCACACGTGCAGGTTGTGGATCAGTTATGTCTCTGAGTCAGCTATTGCGCGACAGCAGTCGATGATGAAACAGAACTGACACCAGGTCAGTTTTTCTGGAACCAACCAAAGACAGAGGAAGCGCGTCACTTCTTTGACGATGACGTGGCAAATTGGAAAAATACCTCTTCCCGGTTGTTGTGCCAGACAGGCTGCTCAGCTCCGGTCTCCTCCATCAGCTGGACCCACCTGACCCACGAGCAGATACCCCTACAAGTAAATAAACCGGGTTAGGTATTGTATGTGGTTTATTTGGACCTTTTTAAAGAGGTGCCGTTTGAATTAGCTGCTGACTGCTGCCAGGCATGGAGACTCTCGGCAACTCGAACAAGAAACAGAAGCTAACCAACACTGCAGAAAGCTGGGTGAGTTTTTCCCCCCCAAGTTGTGTTAATTCAATGCACCGTTTCATCATATCCGTCCACATCCACAAACAAGTTGCTCCTGAGCTAACTGGCTAACCAGGCTCAGTAAGCTAGTTAGCGACACTTTTGTTACACCTTAGTTGAAAGCTAAAGCTAGCGTTACGTTTAAAGCTTTGGGTAATAAAAGTACTCGGGAATCAACTGCTACCGCCCCCGGTAATGGTGGCAGGGACTTTTACTGATTTTGGTTAAAGCGGTTCCAGTTACTGCTACAAAACGCTGCAGCACAGTATTGTCCTTCATCACCGTCTTCCAGATTTAAACACAAAATGTAAAGTTACAGAAAACAGAAAAACACAACAAGCCGAAAAAACGATCTCTGCGTCAGGCTCCATCATTTACTGTTAAAGCCTTCTGAATTGTTAAGAGTTGAAGCTCAGTATTTAAATTGTTGTAAATACCCCAATAGCCTAAATATTCGGTCATCTGTAATTGTAAATAATCTATAATCTGTCAAACAAGTCTCAAACGGATCGCTCATAAATAATATAAAGTCATTTTAAGCCAGAAAGAACATTCTTAAAACATTTTTTTTCTTTTTAGTTTTCCTGAGTGATCTAGCTAAAAGGGCAGTAGAAATTGGAACAAGTATAAAATGTCACAGTTGTGTGGAGATATTTGAAGTGGCTGAAAGGGACAGGATTGATTGACAACCCGGGACATAAATCGCAGCATGAATGTTTGATGCATTGAACATGAAACAAGAAGTTTTGAGAGGAAGTGTGGACAAAATGAAGCAAGGTGGAGGTGTGTCATAGGTTAATCTGTTTGAATGTCACACACTGTTGCAGCTCTGTCACAGCATTGCAATAGCAGTGTATGCTGTAGCTGCAGCTTCACATGTGGAAACAATAATAATGGATAAACAAGAACAGTTTAACGCTGGGAGAGTACTGACAGGCATCAGCACAGTCACCTGTATTGTCTTTAGAGCTGTAGTGTGGGAATGTCACCAAATAAACTTTTTTCCCTTTTTGTTTGTCAAGGATAGTGCAGCAGCAGACTATTGTGTTGTGTTAAAAAAGCAAAGCAAAAAAGTGAAGAAATGCATTTTTAAAGGTGAAACTTTCACTTTTATTTCCTGGTTTGTCAGTAGCAGCTCCTTAAAAGCAAGTCTGTGATGCATTTGTTTGACTATCACTGGTTAACCTTAAACACCAGGTCAGAGGTGCAGCGACCTAAGCAGAGAAGCCCAGACCTCCTTTTCCCTTGTTTTTTCTCCCCCAACCACCCTCTCTAGCTTGCCCTGGGTTCACCCTGGAGTTGACCCAGGTAAACCAGGACTTGTAG
>VUQR01024979.1:0-16749 GCA_015108515.1 Hemichromis elongatus | reverse complement strand
ACCCAGATCCGATCATGGTGTGACAGTGTGAACAGCACAAATCCGATATTTTCAAATCCGATCTGAGTCACTTTCGTATGTGGTACTGAATCCGATACATATTTGATGTTTTAGAAAGCGACTGCTGTTTGAACGGTCGTGTTGCATTAAATCTGTCTTTTATGTCACTGACACAAGACAGACACCAATTATCAGCGCCGGAGAAGACAAACGAGAAAGCATGGCAGCGGAGACTGGAGATGGAGCGAGTTGCTGGACAGAAACTGAAGTTTTGGACTTGATTAGTACATGGGGAGACAATTCTATTCAAGCTAAACTTGAAAGGTCGCATTGTAACCGGCCTGTGTTCGCCATTTTTACTTCCGTAAACAGAGCGCGTTGTGTGTAACGTCTTCTTTTGCACATGCGGGCCACTTTGAGGGCCGTGAATGTTCACACTGGAGCGCGTTTGCTGTCACATTTTATTTGTGGTGTGAACAACCACATAGAAAAAAACTGGATTTGATCAAAAAATCAGAATTGAGCATTAAGACCTGCAGTGTGAACGTAGCCTTATATGGTTTAATTAAAAACATCAAGGGCAGAAGTGTTGCTGAAATTTACCAGCATTTGGCAGATGGTTGATTTTGTTTTTGACACTCTTCCCACAAGTATCATTGAATCGTCAGCCAAATGTTTGAGTGGATGGAGGTTAGAGTATCTGGTCCAGAAGGAGTCATCACAGGGGTCACAGATTACAGCTCTCTTGAGTTAATGCTTGCTGTCATTTGCTTTGGGTTAAGTTGCTCATCTAGTGATTGATGGAGACCATGATGATCGATTCTCTGAAAGTGTATTGATCAGTCTCTCTTCCCACTGTCACCTACTCTGTCTTTTTCGCTCTCTCTTCTCAAGTGGAAGTCTTGGAAATCTGCTTTGCCCATGTAATGCAAGCAGCCTTTTCTTTCTGCCTGAGTACAGCTGTTACTCTCTCCCCGTTAATATTTTGTCATACTTTGAAAGCAATAATATGGTCCTCTGACTGCTAAGGTTCATGACATGCAATTATGAAAGTACACAAGGCTTTTACAAAGCATTTAAAATATTTTTTGCTTCCCATTAGCTGTTACATTTGGAACCATTGATCTTAAAGTGCACATGTAAATAGTAACCTAGATGCTGAGGTTTCTACATAAATGTTAGCATGACATTAAGATGTCAATAATAGAATTTTTACAGATGAAATTCTCACAATACTTTAGCTACAGCTAGTGGACTTGAAAAATGCCTGCATGAAAATACAGGCATAAAATGCATTCAAAGTGTATGTTTCATGGTTTGCTGGAAGACATGAATCAACGAGTCAGGTGGTGTAATTCATGAACAGAGAAGTCCATACAATTGTAAAAGTTGCAATAGTTCACAAAAAATGAAACAACTCACATAATAAACTTTAAAAGAACTTTAAAAGACTTTACAAGTTTATTTAATTATGCTAGTTTCCGAACACTTTTCTACCATCAAATTATGAGCACAGGTTCAATTCAGTTCAATTCAATTCAATTTTATTTTATTTATATAGCGCCAGATCACAACAACAGTCGCCTCAAGGTGCTTAGTACAAGCATGTGTAATTTATTTGTTTCTTGATATTTCTTAATTTTCTCAATATTTAATTTAGCTGGATCCATTTCTGTCAGTGCCCATCCCCTCTAAATATTTATATGAATGTCTCCAGTATTAGCACCTGTGTCGAGTATTCATGAGCAGGAGGAAAACTAATGAAAAACACAGAACCTGTATCTGTTATTTGCATTTGGGCCTCAGAGTGTTTTAAAAGAACAAAAATTAAGATTTAGTTAGAAAGGGAAATGCTCTCTGCCCATACTACATGATTCAAATTTGATTGTTAGTGAGGGATTTGGTGCCCTTCTGTGAGAGATGAGGATGTTATTTGTATGTGTGAGAGGCAGTAAAAGTTGGAGAAAGACACAGTTGAGCACCATTGCTGCAGAGGGTATACAGTTAGGACCTGGGTGATAAATACCTCCTCCATTTTATCACATTGGAGCTGAGCCCTGGAACAAGCATGCGTACAGTGGAGCCTCAGATTGATTCTTCTTTGATGCTCTGCAACTTGGCAAAATTCCTCTGAGTGATGAGAATATTAATTATGTCCTTCCTTAGATTTTGAATGTGAAACTCCTCCAGCTGAAGATGAATTTTAAGGGATATGTGGTGGTGATAGTTGCTTTCATCTGTAGTGTAGTTGTTCCTGTATTAGTTGACTTTTACTTTTACACGTCAGCTTTAAATCAGAATTCTTAATGTTTCTGTTGTGGTTTAGTAATAACCTCTGTTCTAATTTGAATATTTAAGGTCACTCTGTGAGTAAGGGTATTAATGAAAATGGGGGTGGGGTGCAGTAACATCTACTAATCAGTTGTCAGTCTTGTGATTAAAAAGCACGTGTTTTGTGTGTGTGTGTGTTTTTTAACCTATGCATTTGTAGGTACTGTGTTGCCAGGTCGGTTATTTAAATATAGACTTGTATAGAAACCACAGAAATGTCAGAATCTTAGCTAAAAGCTAGGAAACCATTTCTGTGATCCCAAACACCGCGAAAACAACAAACAAAAGCAGGTAAACTGATTCTGCAAAAGATGTCAATACAAAGCACAAATCTCAGATTCCAAAACTGCAAGTTTTAACACGCGTCAAACAAAACTCACTAAACAAGCAGCAAAAGAAGACCAAAATTAGGCTCCACGTTTGAAAAGTATTAGCATGAATTAATTCCGTCTTACCATTGTTGTCGTGCTTTCACAAAATCCACCATGATTAAAATTAATTTCCTGCACATCTCCATCTTCCAGTGTGCCTCAAGAGCAGTTTCACATCATAAATTGATATTTTTTAGCGTATTCCCTTTATGCATAGACACATAACTCACTGTCTGTTGTGGGGTCCTGTCTGGCTGTTTGCTTTTTTAATTTTTTTTTGTTTTGCAAAAATGATTTCCAAAAAAAAAGCCTAATTTTGCTATTTAATATCTACAGTATTTTAACTTTCACAGATGGTACTAAATTGCAAAACCTTAAGCTATGTCTCTAATAAAACTTATACAACTTTGCTCTTTTTCACTGCTACAGCATTGATCTTTAACAGGTAATGTCCAGATGTTGATTTATGACTTTTTGGTCTTCTTCAGCATACTTTCAAAGGGGTTATAGGCTATAAAAGGCCAAAAAACATTTTGGCCAGGAAAAAAATCCTTCATATTTTTCTGTGTTCCATCCTCAGTTACTTTGACACAGTGGCACCTGCTGTGATGCATATACCTACAGTCAAGTCTCACAAGTATTAGCTTTATTTTAATACCAAGATGATTTACACAGAGTTTAGAATTGTGGAGAAATAATCAATTCATCAATTCAGGCATTTTTTTAAGCAGGAACCTCAGAAAGACCCTGGGGTCTCAAAAGTTAATGCGATGGCTACATATTGGAGCCCTGAAATTTTAAATTAAATCATTTTAGATTAGAAACAATTATAACATGTACAGATTTGCAGCAACAACAAATTAATATATGCACATTCCTGTGACGATGCAACACAGTTTGTGCTTCATTCAGTGGTTTTAGTAAGGTATAGCTTACAAACTTAAACCTAACAGCAGCATCTATTGCACTAAAAACATGCTGTAAATAAAAGAATCATTTAAAATCTGGCATTTTCAGACAATTTTAAAACCAAACTCGAAACATGTGATCAGCTTAAGTTATCACAGTGTTTTACACCGGTAAAAAGAGAGCCACTTTCATGACACAGAAAACTTAACATCACTCACTAACCTACTGACCTATCTTGCTTCGTAGTAAACCCATCAGGTGTAACACTAGCAAACACACTGAAAGAGTAAACAGACACTGTACCAAGGACAAAGGGAAACTGTGGCTATTTATACCCACAGATGCACCGAGGACTAATTAAAGAAACAGGCACAGCTGGGAAGAAATGAGACAGGGGACAAATAAAGGGAGGAATAACTGGAATATTAGGAATAATGGAAAATGAAGCGTTAAATTATTTGAAATGCTAGAAGGAAATCTTTTTCAGAAAAATGTTTAATTGTTGGAGGAGGATTGCTCAAAGCTATCTGTGCAGTGGCCAAGCTTTGGCTCTGTTCTCTAGGTCTTCAATGAGTCCTTATCCTGAATGTTTAGTCACACGTGTATCTGATCCACAGTGACACTGGTGTTTTGAACACAATGTGCTATAACTGATCTGAACATAACCTTTACTGTTAGAGTAAGGAGAAGAGGAGAAGAGATTTGGCTTGGACCCTGTGTTGGGTATTTTAGGCAGTAAAGATGCTTTTTACACTGAGTAGAGTAGTTTGCATTTTTAGGGGGGATTTCAGTTACATTGGTGTGTCAGATGGTCTGCATGTATTTTATCAGCTATGCACACATACAGAGCTCTGTAACATTGCAAATCCACTTTCATGCAGTTTGTATTTTTGGTTTCCTTTTTGTTTTACTTATTTCTAGTATTGGGTCTGCTAGATATCTATAAAGAAATGTGATTTGAAAATTTTAACGATAACCTGCGACACACCCAGTGAGCCTTGAAGTAGGTTTAATAAACACATTGCAATGTGGATAGAAACATCCCAGCCAAACACTCGGATCATCTCTGTCAATGGCTACTGCCCTGAACTCTTTTATACCTTCCCAGAACACTCAATCGTGGGCGATCGTGGCTCAGAAATTGGCAGTTCGTCTTGTAATTGGAAGGTTGCCGGTTCGAGCCCCGGCTCCGACAGTCTCGGTTGTTGTGTCCTTGGGCAAAACATTTCACCCGGTGCCTACTGGTGGTGGTCAGAGGGCCCGGTGGCGCCAGTCTATGGCAGCCTCGCCTCTGTCAGTGTGACCCAGGGCAGCTGTGGCTACAATGTAGCTTGCCATCACCTGTGTGTGAATGGGTGGATGACTGAATGTAGTGTAAAGCGCTTTGGGGCCCATAGGGACTAAGTAAAGCGCTATACAAATACAGGCCATTTACCATTTACCTAAACATTCCACAGCACATCACATATCCCTATAGCTTCAGTCCAGCTCATCCTTGACTCCCTCCCACTCTAAGAAAAGTTACGATCCCCTGTCACCTCCCTTAAAGCAGGAACTTTGGAGAGCTTCAGGTCTACAATAAGTCCACTGTAAAGGTGCAATAATACTTGGGGCCCACTTGTGATACCATTCTACATGCACCCATAAAACTGGTGACAGGAGTGATCTTGCTATACTAAGGTGAGAACGTGATATTACTTTTACTAATGCAATATAATTAAAACATGTGATTAACACATGAAAAAAGAAATCTGCCACCACAAATGTTTGTCAAAATGTAGCAAATAATGTCAGGTTTATGTTTAAATCTTATATTTGCAGTGTTACTTTGTCGAAAGAAACAAACAGTGTGTGTATTTATGCACAGAAAACGGCATAACACCAGTAAATTAATTAAGTGCTAGGATCTGATGGTATATAATATTTAATGTTTTTTCTTCTGGATGTTATATGTGATTTAATAGTTTTCAGTTATGCAGCCATCATTTGGATAAATTTTTTTATCTAGAAATTAGCTGCTCTAAGTGTAGAGTTTAGCTCTACATATTGACCGTTCATCTGCATCCTATTGCCATGCTCTGTCTGAGAAGAATGTGTGTACCTTCCCCTTCTGCTCATTTGTGATTTGACGATTTGCTTAGTAAAGCTGGCCTCTAAATGCAGCATCTCGGCTAGTGTTGGCCATTGGTCAGTTTCAGTGCAGCTGTTCAGCCCTCATATTTGAACCAAACTTTCCTAACATTGACAAATACAACTAGTGTCAAGAAAGCACAACAACCTTCCTAACTGTGATAAATTACAAGTAAACACAAAAATATCAATTACCAATGCAGAACATTATCGCCTGACCAGACACCTTGCATGGTTCAAAAAGTATATACTTTATGATTGATTGTTTGTCTTGCTTATTGGGCTTTTTTAGTCTCCTGATGTGATTATTTTAAACAAATGCTAGTCTTAATGAAGTCTTAATGACTAAAATGATTAAAAAGATGAATTAACATTGATAACAACAATAATAGCAAGTTACAATCCATATATACGTATTGTTGAGTTTTCTTTTTTTAGTGGGTTACAGATTTGAAACCATTTCTATTTAACATTCCTTCATTGGCTATATGCATGTGATATATGTGTCTTTGATAGCACAAGGCCTGTGTTTTTTATTCTATATGAGAGTCAAGTTAAAGCAATATTCTTAAAGAAATCTAGGCGCAAGACCAAGCACAAAGATCTTGTGACTATAGTCTCTGTGTGTGTATGTGTGTGTGTCAGGCTGTTGAAAAGGCCTCTCAGAGGTGTCCCACAGAGGCCTGACGCTCTGAGGCATGACCAGGTGTCGCTGCACCGGGAGTCTGTCTGCACACTGTGCAGAATATTAACAAGCCTGACCACACAAACAGTCAGAGACACAATTCTATGCGTAGACATTAAAAACAGTGACATGCATACAGTGCAAACACACATTTATATTTTAGTTATGCATAGGTGGCTGACAGTGTTGCATCATGACTTCATCTATATGTATATGTACATATGCTTGGTACACAAATACACACGCTGAAAGAAACACACAGAAAAGTTCAGGATTAAGGCAGAAATCATCTCAACGACCGCACTATACTCCCACCTCGACCATAATGTGTAAATGTAGCGAGAGAAAAAGATCCGTCTATGCTCTCTTTCTGCTTATGGTGAAAGGCTTAACAATTACTCACACAAGAACAGGTAGCTAGGGCAAATCGGTAATCAGACTTAATTGTACAGCAATGTAAAGAACAGTGGACATGACAAGACAAGGTATGTAGAGTATATGAATATACTACATCCACATGAAACAAAAGATACCAGGGAAGGGCTTTAATAAATGAGGGTGTACAAGCTGTTTGTGTTAGAGGTACATTTGTGATGTCTTACTCTGTTGTCATCATGGCAACCTGCCATGACTTCATGAGTGCTAGAGGCAGCTAGCCGCAGATTACAGTAAGCCCCGTGTGTGTATATAAGGCTTTAAGCATTCACATGTGCACGTGTACACTGTGTTTTTTACATGTGCTTCTAGATTTGAGTGTAAATCCTCAGTTTGTAGGTTGGAATTAGTCAACATCTCTTATTGATAGTGGGATGGTGAGATTAAAGCCCAAGGATTATTTTCCCTCAAGATCCTTGTGTGACTGTTTGGTATGTGGACAGTGGTTTGCATCACATCTAGCATACTATAAGATTTCTGAGAGATAATTGCATTAACAGTCACACTTTGCAATATACCAACTTTACAGTTTACACTTATTGTGTTTTGTCTTTAGCTGGGAAAGTACACTTCTAATGGATATTTAATTACTCCTCAGACTTCTTTAGTAATAATGATACTTAATGTAAATAAATGTAACCTGTTTACAGATCTGGAGGCCAGGATCACTGAATTGGAGACCTGGGGTCTCTCCTGGCTGACTGGGACAGGAAAACAGGATGGCTGGATGATGGTGAGGAGGAAGCATAGCCCTAAACAGAAGCCCCCAGGATATGGTTTTGTCTCTAATTGGTTTTGTCATACTCGCTGAGGAACAAACTCTTCAGGTGTTTTTATTTTTTTGAGACATGGGAAGCTATAGACACCAGGAACGATAGTAAATTGTCTTCCGGGGCCCAGAGCAGGCGACATTGAAGAAAAACTGAAATTGCTGCTATAAATAAATGTAAACTCTGTAAAATTGCAATTCACATTGACATTAACTACACCCAGTTACGTCATTTGGAGGTCACCAAAATTAATATTAAATCGGTGTGTAATTTTGCCAAACCAAAGCCGGACAATGTCGTTTTTTCTGGTCTCCCCAATCACACCAGGAGTGACATGTTTAGCTTTCTGGTTTAGGATAAAACAGAAAGGAGAGATGGCATCTATCCCACTTTGAATGGAGCAGGTCTTATTTCTTGAATTCTGGCCAAATTTATTAAATCCCCCGTAACATGACCAGGAAGCAGCTTTGCAGTCTTACAGGCCTCTCTGCAGCTTCTTTCCTCTTGTTATTCCTCAAAACCCTCATCCCTTTGGAAAAAACCCAAAACAACCCCCCCCACCACCAAAAAAAAATAGTATATAGTAACTGCACCAAAGAGAGATAATGTGTTGGCAATGCCATCTAGCCTGCTGGCCATGGTAGATGGGATTTCAAACACCTTTAATGACCACATCATGTGCTGAAACAGTGTGAACTGATAGCACCACAGCTTAGCTTCACTGGGAGCTGGCTGCTATCAGTCTTTGACAGGCTTTGTGCCAGTTGCTTCTCCACCAACCTCCCCACCTGTTTGTCAGAGAGGTCAGCGGTGCACTCTCTTCTGAGGGTTCTGATAGGGTGCTCCAATAGGAGTGGGCTCATAAACACTATCCTATCTCACCTCACACCTTTCCTGATCGAAAGGCTCTGGGACTTTGCAGGCTTGATCTTCCTTCTTACCCACTTGATAAGCTCATCTATGTGTTTAAGGAGTCTTGTTGTACATGGAGCTGCAAGATGCTTGTCACATTGTCCATCTAACTTCTAGAGCAGCAAACCAATCACCAGATGGTAACCACTTGCCTCACTCCACTGAGGATGATCTCAAATGCAGCCATGAAGTGTATGGAGAAAATCAAACAACCTACTGATTGGCGACTTCCAGTTCTTGCCACCTTGTTATGAAGCAAAGCACATGTGGAAGTTGTTGAAGTACTTGGCTATGGATGGTAGCGATAGATGTTAGAGAGTAGAAGAATTCTGGTGCAAAGTTAGTCAGCTCTGTGGCACTGACCCATACGCATTGGCCAAGTCCAGCAGCACCACATGGAGGTCGCTCTTCTCCTTCTCCTTCTTCTCCTTTTTGGGTCGCCGGATCTGCACCCAGATCATGCCTCTGTGTTTGATACCCGGGAAGCCTGGCCTTCCAGGGCATATTGTGTCAATGTAACTGTTGTCCTTCAAGAAATTTTTTTTTATAAGGAGTCAGAAGGAAATCTTCCCTTCCATGTTCAGTAAGGTGATACTTCTGAACTGGTTGATAGAAGTAGAATTCTTCTCTTTGGGAATAAAAACACCCACTGCCTGCTGGCATTTGACTGCAAAGGACTCCTTCTTCCGGCAACCTGTATACTATGATCAGTTGTGGCCATCTTCCTGATGTACTTATGGATCTGACTCCTCAGCGCTTGATATTTGGTGGTTGCAGCTTTCCTAGTGGCCTCTCATGGTTCCCATTTGCATTTGGAATTCGAAGATACTCATAACAATCCTCACTGTCTGCAACATTGCTTTCTGGTAGTACAATCCCCCCCAGTTCTGAAAACCTTCCTTGTCTTTGTTACCATCTGACTACAGTTCTTCAGTCTGGATGACATTCCAGTGTCATTGCTGCAGATCCTAGTGGTGTGGATCAGTGAACCAATGTCTCATTCGGTTTACTTCTGGTACAGTTAAAACAATTCGATATTTTTTTAATAATTCAAATGTTTTTTGATGGTAATTCCTTCATTTTTAGGGTGTTTGGGAACACACATAGTCCCTATGGAATTGTGTTGGAATAGATAATTAAGTCTCTATTAAGCTAATTTATTCGTCTGTGCTATTTTAAGTAGTAATTAAGTTACGGGAACAAATCAGAGAATGTCTCAGAGCCAGAGGACATCTGATACCAGTCACCAGAGGGAGTAAAGCTTGTCCCATGATCTTGGAGGTTGGGTGGTACATGTGAGCAGCCAGAAAAAAGGTGTAGGATGTGAGTGGTGCAAACAATAAGATATGTTGTTTGTTATTGTTTTTTAGTTGTATACCATCCCTCTGGTAAAGTGCTCCCAAATCGACTTAAAGTTTTCTTTAAAAGTTACCTCATAGTCACTACAGACTGATGACAGCCAGGTGTGCAAGCTCAGCAGGTGAGTAAAATGACCTACCCAGTAGCCAAGAATAGGAATTGGAAGGGAGATGAAAGTGTGGCAGCTCAGACTCTCCAGGCACCTCAGCAGATGGAGAAAATCTTCTATAAGCATTTCTGATATTTTTCAAGAAGTGTTTGCAGTTCTGACTTCTCTGTCTCACATCCATTTTGATAGTTTTGACAATCTCTCTCCAAGAATTTACTGGCGGGTCCTTGTAAGTGCTTATTTTAAAAATTATTATTATTATTCCTTGTATTAATAGCAGATATCAAAGGGGCAAATTTCAAAGACTTGTTGGTAGGGTTAGTTGACTAGAGCAATTAAACATTGATACCCTCACTTCTTTATACCAAAAACTTTAGTTGGTTAAAATAATATTTTATTGATATTTTACTAATATTTAATTGATGTGCCATTCCTGTTAATTGTAAGATGTTAGGCAGCATGGTGCCACAACAGCAACCTCCCTCTGTTCCTGTATGTTGTAATACTACAGTGGAAAGTGGGCAAAGTGAACGATGACATCTTTGGAAACTCAGGTGGTTGGGCCAATATTTTTCAATAAAATACACATCATCGTTTCATTATATGTTCAGCTGATTATTGTAAACTTCTCATCAATCTGTTGCCCATTTATACCTCTAGCAGTAATATAGCAGTAACTATTCAATTTCAGCTGTGTTTTAGTTACTTACAAACTTCAGTCACTTCCTCAGTCATGATGTATAAAATGTAACACACAAATGTATCAAAAGCTGGAGCTGAATACCGAGTTATCCTCTCTAAACTTTACAAAACCATTGCCACTTTAATAACAAATAGGCAAAAAGTCCACTGGAGATATAGCTTCAGATTGCAGAAATTGTTTATTGAAGTGCAATAAATTTTAAGGCGTAGATAAAATAGATAAAAGAACCCCCAGGTGGTAAGCTGTAACACATTGACTAAACACAATTGGAAACAGACCAGCAGCAGCAGCATTACAGTTCTCAGGGCTTCTCAATTTATTGAAAAGGGTCTACCAAGGTCGCCAAATTGGTGAGTTCCTAACCCTGGCAGATATTCAGAAAATCCAGTGCTTTCCAGCTGTCTCCTTATGAGGTTCCAAGTCTGATAAGTCTTCTACGAGTCCTTGCAGCCAGGTTTATTCCGAGCCAATTAGCCCATTCGTCTGCTTTCAGAAAGGCCTTGACGGTGAAGGTACTCTTTGTTTCCCACTGTGCTCAAAGCTGTGTGTGGGGAACTCTTGGTACACACACACACACACACTATATTCGTCATGATTAAAATCACTTACGCTCAAAAGACTGTATTGTGAGAAAAATGCAACATTCCTAAAATAAATGAAACATCTATGTGGTGGATGGAGGGATGGATGAATGGATGGATGGCCTTTTTACAAACTAAATAATTTGTGAATATGAAAGTTTAAGTTTACGAAAGTACCAGAGAACTAAAATTGTCAAAATACTGGCTTTAACTTCCTTTTCCTGTTGTTCTTTATCTCACTGATAGCTTTCTCACAGTAAGAGGACCATTTGCCTTAACAACATGTCACATTGCCATTCAGAGCTCACTGATTTCATGATTCAAAGATTTAAGTAGATTTGACAGGGGGGATAGTGTAGTGGGCAAATAAACTGTCTCCTTTCATTTCTTGTAACATTAAGTCAGTAGAGGACATGCATACTATAATTTCTCTCTAAACCATTTCCAACCAGTCAAATTGCCTCCTCACTCACTGATCTCATCACTTTCACAGTTCCCAGAAGCTGTAGATTAAAAAAAGAAAAGAAATGACTTTCAGAAACTCTCTGATTATTTGAATTTAAAGCAGTAAATCTCTCATAGAGCAGACATCTTCAGAGTCTTGTGGCGATTAAGGGCTTGATTATACAAATGGTACACATGTCATTAGCACATCACTCCAGTTTTGTAAGTCAGATGCTATGCAGACATGTTGCCACAAGTGTTTCTGTTTCTCCAGGCTGTGCATCCTGCAGCATTTGCACTACTCTTATGTATTTCTTTCTTTTTCTTTTGTATGTTTGTGAAGATCAAACATAATCAGAATTCAGACTGAGATTTGATGCAGCTCGCTGTGCTGTCCTTACTAAATGGTCCTTTGAGTGCTCACATACAGTTGGATGTAAATACCTCACACTGCCAACATCAGTGGATTGCTGCCATGTTTATTGTTTGTGTTGACATTTTGTGGCATAACAATGACAGATGGAAAATGTCATTGCCTGGAAAAATTCTTACATATCCCACTTATATTTACCTCTAACAGACTGTCACGAATTCCACTTTGCAGTTCGCTGGAATTTAACATCAGAAAAATCTGTTGTGACATATATGCAGTATTACAGTATTACAGCACTGAGGCAGGCATCCTGGTAGTGAAAATAACAAATTTAGTAGTGCACTGAGGCCTTGAGTCAGAAGTGGAGATATTTTAATATATCATATGTGTCACTTTAAAATCCTTGTAGAAGATGTGCAAGTATGTTGGACAACCTTAATGTTAAATAAAGATTTAGGTCTGAGTGTAAAAATACATTGCCGTGGGATAATGGTAACCATTCATGGGATGGAATTAACAGAATCCCCCCCAAAAGTTGTACTGAAAGTCAAATAATGGACTAATGGTTTAACATTGATCTCCAGGATTGGATGGTCCCACAGTTGGATAGAAAATGTCAGGGTTTCCAAGTAAAATCCCTAAAGAAAAGAAAAATGAAATCTTAACCAAATAGTCAAAGTTTATTTTGAAGAAATAACAGAAATAAAAGAGCGTTAGAGAACATGTGACTTTTTGGCTCTCCCACCGTTCACATGATGCTGCTCACAGTCAGGAGGCTGACTTGGTGGCCACCAGTCCGGGCCGAACAAAATTGGACTCTGTCCGATTCCACTCCCTGGGCGGTCACTTAGTACTCCTCTAGAAAATCTTAGTATCTTTAACTGTGCCACATACATCTGCATATCTCCTGTCACCTGGACCATCTGCCTTTTGATTTTTCATCCTCCTGATAGCTGCTCTCACTTCCTCCTTATTAATCCTCTGCACTACCAGATTCACTCTCTATACTTTCTCTCTCATTCTTTCTTCATGCCCCCTTTCTTATCCCTCTATTTAAGGGTTAAAAATCAAAATTCTGAGAAAATAAATTAAGTAGCATTTTGAATTTTACAATATAAAAGGGCATTTTTGATGACTGTGAAATCATAAATGCAATCTTTCAAAGTAATATTAGCTAAGGGCTTTAGTAATTAAACTGAGCCAGCATGAAGTAAAGGCACTTTCAAATATGTTCTGTAAAACAATATTAATAAATCTGTAAGTTGTAAGTTAGTTTGGCTAAATAAAAAATTTGGTAAATCAATATTGTATTTGGAAATACTAGGTAAAAGACATAGTGAGTTAAGGATTGGATACATTTCCTTGATCATTTTTTTTGTAAATACAGAGGAAACAGAATTTCAAATTTTTTGCATTCTTGTGCCAGTGTTATTACTAATCCTTGGCATATTTTCTGTAACCTTTGTTATATACAGTGTAAATGTGTTTTGGTTTGGTGATGTATGTCTGTGCATATTGGTGATTACTAATTATGCGTATTCATGGTTGTTCACATGCTGGCTGTCCCTACATTGTAACACTGATTACCAGACATGCATGTGTGTGTAAGTGTGATTGCAGTGGCGCTCATGTCTCTGGCCTACACCCTTGGTGATTCTGTCGAGAATGGGATGTCACAAGACATTAGATCAATTCTGATCTCCCTAAATCTTTTTCCATCCAGCTGAGGAAGTGTAGGCGGCAATAATGAAGAAAGGAAATGCCACCTCTAACCAGGAACATGCCTGAGGCACAGTGATATGCCTCACGATGGAGAGTTGACCCCGAAAGAGAGGGCTTCTCACCTCCTACACACTTACAGTTAGAGTTCTTTAGCTTTTAGTGGTGACTTTGGTCAGCTTCAGAACTTTCCCAGCCAGTAAATTAATTTTTATAAATGCAATCGATTGCATTTCCAAACTGGAGGTTGTTGATATGTGTTATCAAACCAGCAACATAACAGGCCCTGCTCTTTGTCGGTTTAGTGGCAACAGTGTTCTCTGGTGCATTGTAGCGCGTGGTCTGCTTGCTGCTAGCGCTGTTTATAGCCAAACACTGATACCAGAAAAAGCCAAACATGTTTTTCCTCATCTAAATCTCCTCCTCTGAGTTAATCTGTTTATCTTATATAAACAGTATAATTAGCAGATCTAGGATTAGTAGAACACCTTTTAGTGTGTGGTTTGTTTGTTTTTTCTTGTTTTATTATTATTATTTTTTCCATTTGAATGGCACACAGACCAAGAAGGGCAAGCCATCAGTGGGATAGAGAATGGTAATTTTGTGCTACACTGACATTTTAGGTGGGTTTAACAAAGTAGATATAACTCATTATTGGCAAGCGCTAAATAAAATGTGTTAATAACACCCCTGTCAGGAACTTGATTTATTTGATAGTATTTGAATGTGTCGGGTTTTCCCAATTAGCACAGTGCTGACTTGCATAAAAGTGACCAAAGCAATCTTGATAGGTAGGGCATACAACATTACAACTGCAACCATATCCTTGTGATTTCTTCAGCTCTTTCAGGAAAAACATAATCATAAACATAAGCATCTCAACAACTCTGTAATTTTCAGTTACATTAAGAGGCTTATCTCTTTTACATTTTGCAGGTAAGGCAGAAATTATGTGAGCACTGTTACCGATCTGGATATATTTGAATGAAGCTGTGAGAGCCAGAAGACATCGATATTACACATGTTTCAAGTCTAAAGTCTTTAGGTACACTTCTGACAAATATTTGGCTTGCAGATTTTTGGACAGAGCCAATAAAATAAGTAAAAGAACAAATCGCCATCTGTGTTTAAGAAAAGTTCAGTGATTCTGCTCCACTGATTCTCCTGGGCCCTACACACAAAGCAAGATAACTATTAATTGAACTCAATTTTATTTTTGTAGTTCCCAGTCACAAATGTTGCTTCCAGGTGCTTTACATTGTAAGGTAAAGGTCCTACAATAATACAAAGAAAACCCCAACAATCAGATCAACAACTGTGAACAAGTGCTTTGACAACAGTGGGAAGGAAAAGCTCCTTTTGAACAGGAAGAAACCTCTGGCAGAACCGTGCTCAGGGAGGGCAGGCATCTGCTGTGACTGGTTGGGTTTGAGGGGAGGAAGATATGACAAAGACATGCTGTGAAAGAAAATAATTTAATTTGTTTCACGCCTACCTTTTAGGCTGGTAATAACAGCTAACAACTTATGTGTGTTAAACACTACCTTTAAACTTTCTGTTATAATGAAACTAAAACTCAGAATTTAAAAGAAAATTGGAGTTAAAAAAAAAAGTTGTTTTTCCTGTGATGCACATAGAATCTGATTTAGCAAAATAAAAACACCAACATTTCTTATTTTGTACTAAAAATATTTAGTGGAGTCGCAGTCTATACACCTGTGACTCCACAAGAGGTTCGCCGATACATCATTACCTCATAATGAGATTTCACAGTTGATGAGTTGATTTCATTTATATTATGGTATTCCCGTGTTATATCAGCTAATTTTACTCATGTCTCTAATCGCTAGTTAGAAAACTGAGCATGTGTGGATGCAGTGTTTACTGTCATTCATTATTAAATACAACTGTTGTGGACCAAAATGTGTTTCTGCTCTGCAGCTGAATCAATGAACAAATGAGTGAAGGAGTAAGTTAAGACAGTTAATAATTTTTGTCTCAGTAAGTAAACAATGTCACTTGTGAGAGTTTTTACTCACATGAATAAATATGACATGGCAATCAATATTTGTGTTAATCTAATCGTGTAACATTTACACGACTCCTCAGGCCTATCCATCATCCTGCTTTCACACACCTTTAAACTAGTAATACATCACTCATTGTTTTGTCACGGTAATACGTTTTGACACAGTTCCCAGGTATGTAAATGCTTTTAATGCCTTTTACAATTACCGGGATTTTAATTTTTTTTTTTTCCCCCATTTAGTTTATTTACTAGGGATAATGCACTAAACATATATATTGCACCAGATATAGCTAAAAGATCATTTACATATAAGATGAGATAAGATAAGATAAGATAAGAAGAACTTTATTTATCCCGAGGGAAATTCTTTTGTCATACACATGCTCAGTGCAGTCAGAGAGACAGAGATATATATACAATATAGGGAATAAGAATATATATAAATAAGAAATAAAAGATACAATATATACAATAAGGATGCTAGTGTACAATAGGATAGTGCAAAAATAATGTCAAGTGGCTCGAAGTAGTAACGATGTATGTAACCTGAGAAAAATAAATAGCTTATCTGTGGTGATTTTAAAGTGTCCTAATATTGTGAGTTTGATCAAAGAGAGTGTAGCAGCATATGATGGTGAGAAGAAACAAACATTGAGCTTGTTATTAGTCCTTGGGAAATCACCTACAGAGTGAGGAGGAGTTGTACAGTCTTATTGCCACCGGTACGAAGGATTTCTTGTGGCGGTCAGTTCTGCATTTAGAGGCGATCAGTCTTTTGCTGCGTGTGCTTCGATGGTCCATCATGGAGGCGTGCATGGGGTGAGATGGGTTGTCCATGTCAACAGACTCAAAACAACTGATCCGTAAGGCCAGTAATGTTGTGGGGATG
>VUQR01024976.1:17697-30748 GCA_015108515.1 Hemichromis elongatus | reverse complement strand
ATCAAAACTCATTGATCATATTCTGTGGGAGCATAACAACAAGAAATTCTTCACATTGTTACACAAAAATGATTTATATTACTTTAAAATCTAGAACTGTGTCTACAGTACCATTTCTCGAGCACTGAGGATTCAGTAAAGCATCTCTAACTGATGAGACTAGAAGACACCCCTGTCTCAAAATGAATGAATGGAGTAAATGAGCTGTTTATAGACAAATCACATACTTACTTGTGGGATGTTTTCGTTAGATATTGATAGCTGGCTTTCAGTTAAATTATATCACCACTGGTAGAGTGTAGGGCAAATTTAACAAAAAGCAAGCCAAAGTACAGTGGTCCCTCGTTTATCGCTGGAGTTACTTTTCAAAAATAACCCGCGATAGGTGAAATCTGTGAAGCAGCCAACACTATTTTTTTACAATTATTATTGTTTTTTTAAGGCTGTAAAACCCCTCACTACAGGCATGAACATCACACTTTTCTCTCTTGTTTAAACACTCTCAAAGATCAAACCTTCGTAGAAAAAAAGAGTCCAGTATTATAGAATGAAACCAAAGACACCGGCGGTTGGCTCTGATGGTGCAAAACGTTTTGTCGACATTGTTGTATTTGTTGGGGAGAAAAGTTACAAACATACAGTACAGCACTTCAGAGTCAACCTGCTAGAGATCAAAGATTGATGTAAATTTGACACGCTGAATGCATTCTGTACTCTACAGGAGACAAGGCACGAGAGTGATTGGGCTACAGCCAATCAGGACACAGAACACAATGCGCTGAAAAAAACAAACAAACATGCAAAATTGCACAAAAACAATCTGCAAAACAGCGAGGCCGTGAAAAGTAAACCACATTATAGCGAGGGCCCACTGTACTCAAAAGATTTAACAAAACATGAAATTAACAGTAACTAAAAAACACAAAGAATAGCAAAAAACAATTTGACAGTGTACTTGGGAAATCAAAACCCAAAGACATAAACAAAAACAAAACCAAGAACAAAGAATCTTAATGAAACCAAATTGAAAATGAAGTAATAAAGACAAAACTCAAAGAGCACACACTAAGCACGATACCAAAGAACACAGAGGCAGTAAACAGATTTTTAAAGTAACAAGAAAAACTCAAAGTACTGTAATATCCATGAAATTGGCATCATGGGAAATCGAAATTAAAACTAACATTATTCGGACATCATCAATAATGAAAACTATTTACTTCCCCTGGAAGCTGGATGTCTCTGTCCCACTGCAGCCTTTGCTTAAATGTCTACATGATGTTAAAGACTGGTTAACCGACCCTCGGTCCTCTTGTTTCTCATCTTTCTCAAACTGTAAGGAATCTCGGAGTGTTTTTAGCTCTTTTAAATTAGAGAAGCAAGTGTCCACAGTTGTGAAAACAAGTTTTTATCAGTTACTTAAAACTGCCAAAGCTAAGCCTTATCTTCCTCCAAGAGACCTAGAAACCCTTATTCATGCCTTCATCACCTTTAGACTGGACTACTGCAATTCTTTCTATTTGAGTCTCCAACACTCATCTCTCCATTACTTGCAGTTAGTCCAAAATGCTGCTGCACGTCTTTTAACAGGTTTTACAATGTATGAACACATAACTCCAGTTTTAGCAAATTTACACTGGCTCCCTGTAAAGTATCGTATTGATTTTACTTTTAAAGTTTTAAATAATATGCCGCATGGGTATTTAAACGAACTCCTCAACATGTATGACCCCAAAAGAGCACTGAGATCATCTAACCAGATGCTCTTGGCACAATCGAGGTCTCGATTGAAGCATAGGAGAGATCAGACTTTCCTAGAAGCAGCACCCAGACTCTGGAATAATCTGCAAGAGAAGATTCGTACTTCACAGTCTATTCAGTCTTTTAAATCACGTCTTAAAACTCACGTTTTTATTCAAAATACTGGTACATAAGTCAGGGGCCAGGACAGCGTACCATTTCAGCTTGAGTGCATGACATAATAGTGCTGTGATTAACTTTTTTAATGTGCTAAAAACAAGATACATAAGATCATTGTACTAGCAACTGTTTGCTCAAATCTTCTGTGCGTTTGTGTATGTCTTAATAGGGAGATCTAGTCCTGGAGACAACTAGTGTGATGGGGAACTGTCACAAAGTTCTTTGACTGGTATTTAGATGTCTGAGGAATTAGTGCTGATTAGTCATGTAATAATGTTACAATGTAGTGATGACTAATGGGTTGTGGAACATCAACATCTTGACAGGTGTTGCGACTGGTATGATCTAATCGCAAGATGGTCTGTAGTTCAAGCGGGCCTTTCTTCTTTCCTAGTTTCACAGTGAGGTGATTGAAGAGGACATGTTTACAACCAGCCTTCATAGTATGCGGGCCAGTATAGCAGAGTGCAATATTGCAAAAGTGGAGAAGACTGAAGAAGGTTAGAAAACACATTATGGCAGTAAAAAGGGGTGTCAATAATGGTTTGTCTCCAGAAGTATTTTCAGCCTCATTTTCTCCCCCTCTCACCCCTAGGCATTGAAATACCTGTGTCATCCATTGCATTTTCAAATGAATGAGAAATCTGCCAACTGAAAATACCACTCTCTGCTGTACACCCACCAATGAATTACCTCAGAGTGACTAATGTATATGCTTGTAATTTTTTCTATCATTGATGCAAGGGTTTTGCATGGTTAAGTTGAGCGCCTGTGTCAGGAACAGAAACAATGAGGTGGTAGGAATTCTGAAATCCTTGCTGGTTTTCCCTACAGCTACTCGTTTCTTCAAAGCAATTCTCACAAACAACTAAATGGATTACTCACAGAATGACTTTTGTTTAGTGTAGACTGGACAAAGATAAAGCGCTTGTTAGATGCGTTTTCCCCCAATTGTAACTCACACAAATGCAACAATTTATCTAGAGCTTGTTTCTCTTCAACAAGCAAAATCATTGCTTGTATAAGAGGGCATCTGGCAAACATAGGAATTTTGTAGTAATGAAGCCATCGGAAAAATGTTGAGTGGTTACTGTTTGTACCCACTTTACTTCCAGGCCTGCTAAACGTAGTATACTATTCTTTGAGAGCTCAACTTTGCCCACAGCAAAGACAGGCTACAATGACATCAAGCTGTGCAACCACTTATTACTGCATGTTCTCAGCTCGACCAAACTGTGTTTCATCATCTTTAGATGCAGCAATATACAGGGTCGCCTGTGGGTGCTGTCACTGCTTTGACACTCTCCGAGCAGAGCAGAAACTTTCTCTTTCTAACACTTAACGTGAGAAGGTGTCATTATGTGAAGCTTTCATTTGCGTGGGCCATTATCCTTTTCAAATAATTGAGAATAATGTTACTAGTGATACGTTGTTTTCATGCCACGGCAATACAGTGAATGGGATTGTAGCAGTCTTCATCATCTCATACATGCAGGACCATGACTTGTTTTTTTGTTTTTTTTTTGGAGTTGTAAATATTTTATTACATTCAACATGATATGCATCCACAATAGACACTCTGGAAACAACATAACTAACTTTCATATGAAACATCCATGACTGAATAAACAGAACAGTGCAAACAATTGTGGCAAACCCTGGGAAACATCCATCTATCTATCCATCCATTCATCCATCCAGTGATGGATGGATGGATCCATCCAATGATGAATGGATGGATGGATCCATCCAATGATGAATGGATGGATGGATCCATCCAATGATGAATGGATGGATGGATGGATGCATTTAAAAGTAGCCTCACCTAACAGTCATAAAAATAAAAAACAATATTAAAATATACTGCCAAATGCAGCTAAACAAACACTTCACCTATTTCAGTGTTTTATTAGTTCGGCTCTATAGTGATACTGTTGTTTAATCATTGTTTTGAATTTCTTTGCAGAAAAGACTTTCACATTAGTCCTCTGAGATGCTTCATGTTCGCTCTGTTTAAACCCTCCAAAAAAGAATGCATCGTGAATGTTGTTAACACCTGCGCTAAAGTCTAGCTCAGAGCAAAACAACATCTAGGCACATGGGGCATGTACTGTAGCTGCTACCCTCATTTATTTTCTTTCCAGCTATGTGTAGATAAGGTAAAGCCTCGTACACTCTGTTAAGCAAAAAAGCTGCACTACTGGCAGTCTGCATGGCACAAACCCTAAACTAGGCCATTCTGAATTTTTGGTCTTCTGTGGCTTAAGAAGTGCATCTGGACTCATTGAGCCCCCCAAACCCAACCCCACCACACACACAAACACACATATTGCTAGCATTATTTTTATTTAACATTACTTGAATTATGCATTTTGCGTGGTTTCACACTAGAAAATTGTCCATGTCTGTGACATGCGGGGGTGTGTACAAAGCTGAATTTGAGCCATTCTGCAAAACCTCACGGGTAGTCTTGACTCCCAACGCCTTCCATGGAACATTTCATAGTGAGCTGTAGAAGCACTGAGGGCCACTTGGTCTGCTGCCAACTTACAATAGAGTTGTGAGGAATATTTCTGCCCCCTAATCCAATGGCACTTTGCCACCACCTTACAAATAATCCATTTTAGCTGCATTCAGGCATGTCTCACTCTATTTTAGCTATCATTAATGCAACTTAGAAGAAAAGGCTGTAGCATTTAGTAAGTAAACAGGAGCACTGTAGAGTTGCACAATCACTGATGCAAGAAGTATCCATCATATACGTGGGGACATGCCACCAAATGTACATGTCATTGACTAGTCAGTATTGATCAGCAATTGAACTGAATAATCTTTTTATGGCTCTGAAGGTACCATTAAATCATGTCCTCTTATAGTATTATGTTTTTGTTGCATAAGCTGATGTTATAGTTTTGTTATATGTAAAATGTTCTAGGCATTTGAAGTACAAAAAACATTAAATAAAAGCAGAGGTAAATAAAAGAAGTACTTTAAAATATGTATTCTTATAGTACGTGAGTACATTTTTAGTCGAGTATTTTTATTTATTAAGTTACTTCCACAGTGGTTTACAGCGCTGACTGTTTGCAAATGTTGAGCCTAACACAGTCTCGAATGATATCCTGTTGAGTGACGATTTGAGCAGCTGTGAGGTCAGTGCATCATTGAAGGGTCGATGGTAATTTGATGGCAGTTGTTGAAAGGGAGAACTCTTCACCTCCACTTTCCCTTCCACTTGCTTGCCAGTCAAGCAGGGATTCGATCCGACGGCCCTCTGATTACAAGCTCAGTCTCTAATTGTCGGGATATTGCCAGCCCACTGCCTTTTGTTACTGCTGCCATTTCTCAGTGGTTTGACATGACCACCTATTTGTCTACCACAGTTAGGTTTAGTCAGAAGTATTCACTGCATGATACATTGCCATTTATTTTAAATTTCTCCAGGCAATAAAAGAATGTATGTAAATGCATATGCATGCAAATCTATGCAGGCCCACCTTTTTACATACACACACACACACCGTTGGCTGGCTCAGTTTTTCCCTCTGCCTGCCGACCTCCGGTTCCTTCAGTTATTCATGAGCCATCTGCTTGGGCAAGTGCTGTGTCAGATGTGTGTCAAACAGGACCTCATCTGTCCCCATGTTCGTCTTCTAATTGTGTGCTCATCTGGTTGCTAAAGCTGCCACTGGTGCCCCAGCAACACTCTATGGTTAGCTGAGAGACTCCAGCTGAAGTCTCTGGTCCATCATGCCCTAAATAACCTGTTTGATCTGATGTGTGCATCTTTATTTAAGATTATAGCATCTGGTTCATCAATGTTGTAAGGACAAGACGAATCTGCCTTTTTGTGTTTGTCTGTGTATTTGTTTTGCGTTTTTGTGGACATTCTTCTGGGAGGTTGGTTGAAATTGAAACAGGTCCACATCCGGATGCAGAAAGAAAGAAAACTTAATCAATAATAAGAACTAAATTGCCTTTTAGGAAACTTTAAAAGGAAATGTTATCGTATTTACTGCAGGTTATGTGAAAAAAAAATTGGAATATATAAGTGAAGAACTTGACTTACAAGTAAGACTAACAGCATTGAAAACCGAGTAATAGATGAAAAGTGACTCTTTTGAAAACTATACTTTCAGTGACAGAGTGAATATAGTAGCAATAAAAAGGTCAATGTGGACTTCAGATCATAACGTTTTTCCATATGAATATGCCCTTCCAACCAATTCCTCTGCAATTCAGTGAAGCTCTTGAAAGTGAAGACCATTTCTTCTCTTTAATAAAACTTTTCACAGGCTTATGAAGAAAAAGAGGTTCAAAGCAAACTTAAATGGAATATCCTCCGGTTCTGTCATGACAGTGGGACTATGGGCTACCCTGTGATTCTTGCTTTTCCTAAAACACTATTTTGTCAAAATCTCTACACCAATGAAAGTTTTAGAATGTCTCCAAGGTTTAAGCAGACAAAAAAGAGAGCCTATACAGAGAGAAATGTAATTAGTTTCTTCATATAAACATTTGTCCAGGATTTTCACATTCATAACAGTGTGCTGTACATCACTGTCTTAACCGTCAAATCACGTCAAGTTATGTTATTTATGTAAAATAATTATAAATAATAATTAATTAAAACTATTAGGAGTGGAAAAAAATAAGAATAAAAACATTTATTCCATGATACACGCGGGGTAAATGGCAATGAATTGAATCTGAAACCGAAAGGGCCGATGACAACAGTGTGTTATTATTAAATCATAATTTTTTGTGTTACAATAAAATCTTTCACAGCTTTAGCCATGTTAGACGCTTAAGATGGTTATAGCTTTTATCTCATCAAATAAATGATTTGCTGCCTAACAAGAGGAAGGCAATAAAATAAACAGCAAAGATATGTTGATTATAAACATTTCTGATGAATCTAAAACAAATGTATTTAAGAAAGAAATTTACTAGACAGAGCCGTCATATTTTTTTGTAACTAATTCCAGAAGCAAGGGAACTCAGAATAAAAGTAAGTAAGTAAAGTTTATTTATTAAGCGCTTTTCATAGACAGTGGTCACAAAGCGCTGTACACAAAGATTAAAATAAATAGAACATTAAATCACAGAAAAGACAATATACACAATATAGAAAGAAACTTAAAAGTGAATAAAGATGAAAACAGTAAAAATTTTAAAAATGTGTTGATCAACAGAAGGCTTGTTTAAAAGTAGTCAACCCCTGAGTATAAATTAACACAGGAAGAAGAGATAACATAAAACGTTGATACAGTAGAGTCCCAAAAGTCAAGATACACTTTAACAGACAGATGGAAAACAAATAAATGTATAAATGGCATAAAAGTGGTTTTGTCTTTAAAGAGAAATAATGAATTCAGTATATTTTTTTAGTGGTACATTATAGTTTCATATCTATGTGTTCACTTTTCATAACAATTTTCTCTTAGTGATTTGTGAGCCTGCGGTGCTTCAAGTTATTGCCCTATATTACTCTATAGCTCAGATTTGTCATTTCTAGTTGCATAGGCTTTGCTAAAATTGGACTTCATGCAACTGTCATATCAACCCTGTATCCCCATAAAATTTGTTCCCATACAACAAAACTGCATTTTCAGTTGCCTTTTAAGGGTAACACATTTTCTCCCTGCAGCAGTGTGACTTTCTGCCAGAAAGGTAGCAGTTCTCATTATAAAGACAGACAAATTCTGTATTCAGAAGAAAAGGGAAACGGTGGCGGCATCCGTAAAAATGCAAACAAACAAACTTTCTCCCAAATCGGGGTTTGACTAGGTACAGACACCAAAACTACTTGGTTAGATTTAGTAAAATATCATGGTTTAGGTTCATATAAAAACCATTTTACATTAACAACCACATGTTAAAAGCTTCTTCATCATTTTTAGCGTGTGGCTTAAGACAGAGATACAGTACGAAAGCAAGAGAATATTTTCCAAACATTGTAAATGTGTTTGGAAATGAGAATTTAATTGGGGAAAATGTATCTGTGAAAAAAAAAAATCTGCATTCAATAATATATACTATTAAAACAGCAGTGTACATATTTGCAGAGTAAATGGTGAAACATCTGACTCTAAACCCACTCGAATGACATCAGTTATTCGATTATGGAAGCAGTTTATTTTATGTGAACGTAACCCTACTGTAATTTTCAGGAGAGAGGTCAAGGACTATCGTGCACAGTTTCTCGTCACATTGATATGAGAAAAATGTGCATACAAAGATTGGTTCATGCAGCATACATGACCTTTCAGTCAAGGACCATTGCTCTCATAAACGCAGTTCTTCTTCTTCTTCTTCTTCCCTTTCAAAACACAATAATGTATAATTTCAGAAGGAGTCCAGGAGGTCCCTCTTGAGAACTACTGTGATTCATCTTTGACAGAGACATCACTTTCACTTTGGGCCAAGGGGATAAGACTGTCATGTTAGCTGTCCCTGCCCAATCCCCAGCCCTTCAAAGTAAAGCCACCGTGATGAATCTGAAGCACTCTGAATTTGCTGTCCCAGTATGCCCTCCGTGTTCCTTGGAAGGTCCAGAGCATTTAAATGCATGTTGTATTTTAAGACAAAGGAGCACCAAGAGTTTGTTTAAAACTCCAAACATGCCAGAGGCACATGAAAATGAGTGAGAAGTCTGGCTAAGTGACTTCTCGCTCATACAATATGTAAACAAAGCAGTCTGCACCCACTCATACCTCGCTTGCTGACAACTTTCTGTTTTGGATTCCAGTATTGTATCCTCTAGCTACTACTAGGGTACTGATAGGAGTATTTTTGGACGGGGGTTGTCTGCTGATATTGTTTATCTACAACACTGACTGTTTTCATGTTTTGTTTTTTTTCCAGAATATTGATTTTTTTTTTCCTTTTATCACAATCCTAAAATAAAAAGCATGAAGTATTTCTTGCACTTTTTAGTAAGTTTCATTCCAGGTTTTAAAGACTGCCAAGCAAAAAGACAAGCGAATAAAGTGATACTTTCACCTACAGAATAGCAGCCGGAGAAAGCGACACTGATAGACTAGCATCTCATTTTTTGTAGAATACACGGATCGCCCCAATAATGAAAATGTAAATAGAGGTGCTGGTGTTGGAGGAGAGAGAGAAGGTGAAATGATGTACTTGACTTGGTGTCTCTCAAGAGAAAACAAAGAAGTTTGTCCGCGCTTAAACAGACTAGAAGGTTGCTATTGTGCAATAATATAGTCGTAGAAAAGAGGCTACTGGCAGAGTATGAAAGAGGGAAAGCTGTGCTCTGAGCCATGTTTTGACAAAAGAGATAGTAGAAGATTAAGAGTTGAAACCAAAGCTGGCAGAAGCTGATAAGGAATGGATTTTTCACCATAACCTTGTTGTATTTTGTGTCAACAACTCAACAACTTGAACTCAACAACAACATCGGGACAGCTCCGAATTATACTTTTTAATGTAATGTTTCAAAATATTGTGTCTGACTCCCTGCAGAGTGAATAGTGAAAGGTCTGACACTGACACACTATGACATCAAGTACTTGATTATGAAAGTGTAAAATGATACAAAGCTGCCCGGATGCTATGGCTGTCAGGTTTATGGTTATAATGTAATTATAACAGGGGCTCACTACCTGTCATGCCTGCAAGCCTGATCCAGTGAAGATGCATTTTGGAGTTCATGACATTGTGTGGCATATGCTATCTTTCAACAGATGCTAACAAAGACAAGACATATTATGCAGAGAGCTGAGGAGCCCGGGCTTTGACATGTAATGCGTGGGTGGAAATAGCCTGTTAATGAATAGACAGCAGAGAGAAGGAAAAAAAAAATGAAGACGGCATAGGAGATACATGAAGCGTGCCGTGCGATAAAATATTGCTATTGTTAGGCAGTGCTGAGGGAAAAGTGCTGCGATGCAGAAAGAGTGGAAAGCCTTGACAGCTTTCCGGTGGCAGTCTGACGGCTGAGCAGGGAGATTGCAAGGAAAGTGCAGCAGAGGGCTGCTGTCAGGCCACACCAGAGCTCCGTTTAACAAGGTCCAGAGATGAGCTGCACCACAACACATTGCAAGGGAATGAGAAGAGGGAGAGTGAGGCTGGAGGGAGGGCTGACTAAGGCTCATGCATTTTCCAGGGGCTCACTACCTGTCATGCCTGCAAGCCTGGGATTCCTCACATGTGCACAAGAGCAGAGATTGGAAATCCTCAGTAAGAACAGGAGCTGAAGAGGATTCAGAGATTTAAAGGAGTACCTGCCATTACATGATGATACTAGACATGCTTGTGACACTTTGACACCTTTATCGCTACGTGAAAGATACATCAGCCCCAATAGATACTTTATTTTTACCTCAGCTCTTCCTACAACAGAATAATGTCAAAAGTCATTGTTTACATGATTGAGCCCACTTCAACCATTGTCGTGTTTAACAAGTTCATGCGTGGCGTCAACAATATGCATTACTTTAAACACTAATTTTTACAAACCTTGCAGTGTGTAATATAATAGGTCTTATACATTCCTGTAGCCTCATTTCCACCTTGGCCCTTGGCATCAATCCCAGGCATGAAAGCTTCTTTGCAATCATCACGTTAAATGTCAGCTTCTAGACAATCAAAACATCTTTAGTTGTGTCCCCCCTATTAGAGCAAGCTAATTCTATATAAAACACACCCACTCAATTTTAAATGAGACTTCTTCGGCTGCTTAGGTCTTTAAGTCATCAGAGTCATCAGGGAAGCAATGTGTCCCCAGATCCAAATATGGATTTCATGCTGAATCTCTGTTACGAAGAGGATTAGGTGTTCTGTAGTAATGTGCTGAATATTATACTTCATGCAATTAAATATTTTAGAATTCGTCTGCTTTGTAATTTGCTGGTGTGCACGGTCACATATTGTTTATATAGTAACAGCTTGTCACAAAACACACAATTATCAAGTAGAAACTTCACAACTGTTTCAGTCACAATTTTCATCTCTCTGCATCAGGTTCGTTTCTACATTTGCTGTCTGATTCAAATGTACTTATTGATTCAAGGGTTTTCGTATGTTGCAGCCTGACCTGGATAAATTTGTTTTTTACATATTTTAGTAAATCTTTCTGTCAGCATTAATTTCTACATTAATTACTAATCCACTGATTATTTTTTTGTGTCTCCTTAGGGGGGCGACTCCTTTTTCTGGTGATGTGGCTGAACCTTGTGCCTCAGACTGACAGCTGCCCTGCCAAGTGTGTGTGCTATAGAGAACCCAGGCCCACTGTGGCTTGCCAACAACAAGGACTGTTTTCCATCCCTACTGAGATCCCAGCACGGAGCCAACGAATATTTCTCCAGAGCAACAAGCTGACTGTGGTACGGTCCACCAGTTTCAGTTCCTGCCATAATCTTACTGTTCTCTGGCTGTACTCCAACAACATCAGCTACATTGAGGCTGGAGCTTTTTATGGCTTGGAAAAACTGGAGGAACTGGACATTGGAGACAATAGCAACCTCCGCACCATCAGCCCAACGGCCTTCCGGGGCTTAACTAAGCTGCATACCCTTCACCTGCACAGGTGTGGCCTGTCAGAGCTCCCTGTTGGGGTTTTCCGAGGAATGTTCTCTCTACAGTACCTTTATCTGCAGGACAATAACATTCTAACCCTGCATGATGACACTTTTCTGGATCTTGGTAATCTCACCTATCTCCACCTGCACAATAACAAGATCAAGATAGTAACAGACAACATGTTCCGAGGATTAATCAATCTGGACCGGCTGCTGCTACACCAAAACCGAGTTATTTATGTCCAACCCAGGGCTTTTAGTGATCTCGGTAAGCTGAAATCCTTGTTCTTGTTTTTCAATAATCTTACCGTCTTGACAGGGGAGACCATGGACCCACTGGTTACTCTCCAGTATTTGCGTTTAAATGGGAATCAGTGGATTTGTGATTGTCGGGCCAGAAGCTTATGGGACTGGTTCAAACGTTTCAAAGGTTCCAGCTCTGAGTTGGAGTGCAATGTCCCCGAGTTCCTGGCGGGAAAGGACCTGAAACGACTGAAAAGCCAAGACTTGGAGGGATGTGTGGAAACGCCTCAAATCCAGACCAATCTCTTTAGCTCCAAGCCACAGTCTGGAAAATTCCTTTCCACTGAAAGCCCTGTGGGGGACACCATCCCGAGGTGTTGTCTTGGAGATAATGACAAGTCCTCTATCCTGTCTGGAAAGAGTCGCCAAATCACTAACAACCCCCTTAAGGAAAAGGAGAACATGTCCAAAACTAAATATAAGGATCCGGAAAGAACAAAAAATGAGACCCAAAACAAGCAGAATGATGGACCACTGGGAACCTTGTCGAACACCCTGGAAAAGTCTCTGGAAAACTTAAACCCTGACCTTATAGACAATCTGGAATCATCCACAGCATCAAACAAAAAGAAAAAGAAGTGTTCCAAAAAGCCGAAATCAGACACCCACTGCATCAAAGGCCGGGGTTCTAATTTGCAAGTGCTGCACTTTCTCTTCATTCCCATGACCTGGATATCTCTAGCCATGTCTTAGGACTCCCACTTTCCCTCAGAACACTGGACTCAAGAATGTTGATGCTCATGACAATGATACAGAAGATGCAGTGGCATCTAAAGCTGGCAGTGACTAAAAAGAGAGGAGTCACTTTGATCCAACTTTGCTGAGGAAAAACAATAATGAAGACGTTAGAGTACATTTAACAAAAATGGATGCCTTTACAGAACACTACAGATCTAATGTAAATAATGAATTGGTGCCCAAAATTGTTTGTTCTCTATGTACTCAACTGTACTGTGTCTAAGCTACACTTTGGAGACTCCTCCCTTTCCCTCCCAAAAGCTTTTACTGCTTAGACAGACCACTGGAAGACAAAAAAAAAGACAAAAAAGCAAAAGAAGAAGAACACTCGTACAGGAAATCAGAGACAGAACACACACAAAGAATGTTTGGTCTGTTTCATGAAGATAAACAATCTCTTCCCATTATTTATTCAAAGTCATGCATTTGTTGGGTAATGTTTTGTTTTTTTTATGTTTCTAAAAACAAATGTTTTGCCTCCCCTGATTTTAGTTATATTTTCATGACAGAGAGGATAATGGATAGCGTTTACCAAAAAAAAAAAA